>OX422144.1:141230982-141536626 GCA_949129095.1 Volucella bombylans
CTCCTTCTTCCTCTTCCTATAGACCCATTGCAATTGCGTCCCTTCCAAAGTCATGGAAATGCTGATAAACCGTCAGCTCATGAAATATCCCGAAACACGAAAACTTTTCAATGAGCGGTTCAACATAGTTGAAGTTGGCATTTGACTGAGTTTTGCATCAGGCTCTTTTGTCAAAAATACGTGCAATTGGGATCGATGACTGTCTTCTTTAATGGATTAGAAATTAAAGTTCGAAACATTAAATTCAATTTGTATTGGATGGTTTCAAGTCAGATATCCACAAAATAAGTGCTGATGTGCCCCAGGGGTCCGTTCTGTGTCCGATACTCTTTCTAATTTATATTAATGATCTCTTGTCTGCTACTTCTAATCGAATATATTCCTTTAATGAAGACACTACTCTCTGCTTTTCATATTCGTTCTCTGCTCTTCGGCTGTAGAACAGAGTGTGTTATTAATAGCATAACCAATTGGGGAACCATCAGCAGAGTGGAATTTAATGCTTCCAAAACACAATGTTTTTTAAAATGAAATCTAAACACCCAACCATTATCCATGAATGGCACTTGCATCGTCGAAATGGAAAAACTTTCCATTATCGGTATGTGGACAACCTAACTTGGGAAGACTACATATTCGATATCGTAAAAAATGGCACGAAAATGAAAACATTTGATTGTAAATAACTGGGCCAAAAGACCGGGAATCAATAAAAATCCCATGCCTGCAGCCTCTGAAAAGATCAGCAAATGTCCTGTATCCCTATGAACAACACTCATAACAGCGATGGAGCGCATACTAGATATCACCCCGCTATATTTCTGCGACAGTAGCTGCACAGGGATTAAGGTGAGAGGGACTATGGTCACAAATCCGACACAAGCAGTGGCATTTATTCCAACCATATAAAGTACAGATCATATCATGATGAAATCTCTCTCCAATCACTTATTTTGACAATGATTTCGCTCTCGGAACTGCCAAAAGAGACAAGACGTAAGTATTCTATTACACTGATGTAGGAATTAGTTAAACCATCTTACGCTAGAATCGCCATCAACGGCTGGGATTCTATATCCACGTACGTTAAGTGTGCGTTATTATCACTTCACATTGTGCCTTTATTCAATATGCTCGTTACTGGCCATGTGACTGTCGAGCCTTTGCAGACAGAAGAGTGAAAATTGTTGGTAGTTGCTCAGGTGTGGGACTTATGGAATTCTAAGCTTCAAAGCCTCTTGAGATTCCTACCATTACTCGTATCATTATGACTGCAGTCGAGCCGGTTCTCTTCATAACTTTCCAGGACCAATTCTAGATAGTAGACCATATCCGTGTTTGTAGCTCCAAAGTTATTTTTATAATTTCTGAATGTTTCTCGTATAATAATTAATTTGTTAAAATGTGATCCTAGCTTTTCTTGCTACGTGTACATACTATACATACTCGTAGCTCTTTAGCTATGTGGGATTTCTAGCAGTCGTCCTTGCAAGGCCGCATCTACATGGGCGTCGTATGGATATTCTCCTAATTTATTACATTTAACTTCCTCACGGTTCTGTAAATCTTTTCCATTTAAATTGTAGGTTTAGCCATTGCCAGCCTTTTTATTCGTTCAGCGTATGAACCTTCGACTTTCCTGTAGGCTGTTTTCTTAAAACTTTAATAACAAAACATAGAAAATCGAAAACGAACAACTGATCTCCATTAACCACTAATTGAGTGCCATAAAACTATTTAATGTTCGAGCTCAATTTGCGCGCTAAAAAAATTAAGTCATCAAAATGAAAAATCGCAAATTCTTTCGATTGCTGGGCAAAGCAATTCTAAATTGCACTTTAACACTGACACTCCTTCGTGCAGCCAAAGTCATAAATAAATCCAACCCAACTGCTCTTTCCGTCAACAATCGCGAAGACAAAACTTACCGTTGCTGTGTGTCGTTTCCATTGAATTTCAAATCGCTCACTGACCACAGAGTGCCATTAAAGACGTGACGCGCACTGCCGCTGCAATTAATGTCTTGTGTGCTCGTTGTTGTGTGTGCTCCCTGTTCATGCCACGATTCCCATAATTTTGACGTCGTTCACGTCGCCTGCGCCAGCGCGTTTTGTAGGGGGAATATGACATTGAAATTCTTTGATGAATTGTTTGTTGCACAGACGTCAAGCTTTGTGCTCGCTGATCTTATCGACAGCGCAACGAATTGACTGTCAGTACACAACCGATCAAGCAGCAGAGCAACAAAAAGTGGAAGACCTACCAGCTGTGCCTTACCACCGTCGTCGTTAGTTGTCATGATCGTTGACTTTGTTTGATCATTGAGCTAAGTGATCAGTAAAAAGTTGGAGGAGGTGAAGTTGTCGTTCATTTTTATGACGCCTGGTTGGAGGTTAGGGCAGATTATAGTTATGTGCGCACTTTTTTGTTCTGTTCAAAAGCAGCTTGAATTGTGGCTGGTTTTGTGTCAACCTACGCACGTACATTTTGCGGTTTCCTGGTTTCAATAATTTCGGCCAATCTATTTCTATTTTTTACGCATTTAAAAAGGATTAATGCCACAAAACTAGTTGGCATTTGGTTTATTTATTACAATAATTTTGGGTATTATTGGAACGGGAGCGAGTGTTATTTAGTTGCGGCAAAGTAACGAGGTGGTATAAAAAAACTAAAAGAACTTAAGAAAAGAGCCCAGTCTGATAAATATGCATATATTTAGATAGTAGATAGCTTTTTATTTTAGGCCACTCAGGCCCTTCGAGTGGCCTTCGAGTGAAAGAAATAAACTCTTTCAGAAATGGCGGTCGAAGTTGAGTCTTTACAACCTGAATCCAGGGCAATGGTAAAGGGTGGCGGTACATACATACGAATAGGTACACACATGAGACTGATGAGACATTATTTAATATTGATCACCTTCATAGCCCACAACAACAGCAACCTTAAGCGAATTCATATACAGCCCTTATCCAAGTTTTTATTGCGTTCTACGCTGCTTGACTTCAGTGATTGAGTGGGAACCAATGTTCAGACCGGTCCCAAAATAGATGTGTTCGTAAGTTTTTTTTAGATTTAATTCGCTAAGGGTATACCTAACTGATACAATAGCGATCGTGTCAATTGTTGGATTAGATTCGAGGAATGTATTGTATTCTTAATTATCTCTTTCGGTCATATTTCCGATCTGGTGAGAGGTAAGATATATACGCGATTAGCGACCAGTCCAGCAGTCTTAAGATCTATCTGCGTTGAACAATTCACTAGGACAGTTCAATATAATTATTCTTTAGAACGCTTGTAAAAAAAGACCCCCGTTAACCCTTGGTTACTACTCATGGGCCTATATGACTCTGTTAACTTTGGAAACTGGTTCCCCGCCCTCGTATTCTCAATATTGTTCTCGCGCTTGTACGTAGTGGTTGTGTTAAGCCGCTCTGTGATTATTTCCAGCCATAACAGCAGGACAGGGTCAAGTTGACCCTTGAATAGCAACGACGTCGTTTTTTGCATTTGCATTTGCATTTTGGCTTTTTGTTTGCCGCAGGTATGGGTGGTAGAAAAATAATTACGGACGAAGAGATTGAGAATGCTTTGCTTGATGATGATGATTTTGATGAGGAGGATATTGACACAATACCAGGTCTTTCTATTTCTCCTTCTTCTTCTTCTTTACCTTTTACTGGTAACGATTCAAACGATGAAGAAATATTTAGTGATCATGGCAGTTGGATATTGAAGAGGAGAGAGATGAAGGGATTTCTCTGACCCCAGATCCACCTGAGTCTTCTACAGCGCAGCGGTCTATCTATTACTTTGGAAAAAATAACTGTATGTGTTGGGCTAAACAACCTCCAGCTCAAAGTCGAACTCCAGCTCAGCGCAGCGCGTGGCATCGTGTCAGTCCATTGTCGGTGTGACTAATCTATTTTTTCCGTAAATTTTTTTACATTTCAACAAAACACATCCAATCAACATGAAATTGTACAAGGACCTCATCTCCGGTGACGAAATGTTTTCCGACACATACAAAATGAAATTGGTCGATGATGTAATTTACGAAGTTTACGGAAGTCTCGTTAGTCGGTCTCAGGATGATATTCGCATTGAAGGTTTCAATCCATCTGCTGAAGACGCTGACGAAGGCACCGACATCAACGTAGAAACTGGCGTTGATATCGTTCTCAATCACCGTCTGCAAGAGTGCTTCGCTTTTGGCGATAAGAAAACCTACACACTCTACCTAAAGTATTACATGAAGAAACTGATTGCCAAGCTAGAGGAGAGTAAATCCGACCAAGTGGATGTCTTCAAATCCAACATGAATAAAGTGATGAAAGATATTCTGGGACGCTTCAAGGACTTACAGTTCTTCACCGATGAATCAATGGACTGCGATGGCATGGTAGCTATGTGTGAGTATCGTGATATCGATTACAAGAGTGTTCCCGTCTTTATGTTCTTCAAACACGGCCTCGAAGAGGAGAAATTATAAGCCAGGCCAACGGCCAACCAACCAATCAACAACAAAGCAACACTAAATTAATTATTACAATTTATTTTTTTTTTATTAATCTTTCTTTTTTCCAACATCTTCACACCCCATACTTTAAGTAATTCAATTTTATATTCCTCATGATTATTTTCTTTTGATTTATTTTATTATACATTCTCTTATAATTTTTTTTACAAATATGTATATGCGATGATGCTACTCAAAAATATTTTAGTAAAAAAGCGATGAAGAAAGAAAAAAAATGAAAATTGTACGTTGTTTATCGAAAAATGAAACATATTTCCCTTTATTGTAACTGTTCATCGATATTGATATAAAAGAAACCAATGCTTGTACATTGCTTGTATACGTTGAGGTCAACGACTCAAGTTCCAGGACGATGGACTTTTGTGTTGTTCCACTGCTGACCATCCCCAGCCCATTAACTGTCATAAATGTCCTCTTTGGTTTTAGACCTAGTCGTTGGACCGCTGACTCCGTAATGAAGGACGCCTCAGATCAGGGATCTACTAACGCTCCCAAAACTAACCTGCCGCCATCTAAAGATCTAACCCTCAACAATGCTGTAGCTAACAAAACCCTGGTGTTCGTGTTGACATGGTAGCTGTTAAGATGACTGTTGTTTGTTGTGTGTGGTTGAAACTCGGACGCATTTGGATTGACTGACATCTGTTGTGAATGATGGTTATTTGTGTGGTTAGACGTAAATGGATGAGGAACAACTTGTGTAGCTAAAGGTGGACTGTGTGTGGTTTGACCTGTGTTGCATGTATTTTCGTGTAGTAAAGAATGGTGACGCTGCTTACAGAAATGACAGCACTTCGCACTGGGGCATCTTGATTTGAAATGACTGTATGCCAAGCAGTTTTCGCACACCTTTACCCTACGCACAGTTTGCCTCCTAAGCTCCACATCCATTTGCAGAAACCGATCACACTTCCTAAGCGAATGCTGACCTCTTTGACACACGCTACTGTTGACCTGTCTTTTCGATTCCTGCTGGCTATAAAAAACATGGGTTTCTAGCCTACGCTGCTCGGATTTGCTACTCAAACCCTTGGGATCTACTGCTTCTAAGGTACGAAACCGACACTCTAAAAAACTCTACAAACTCTTTAAATGATGGCAACTCCTTACTCGAACCTAATTTTTCTTCCCATAACTGCTGAGTGCTATTTGAAAGCTTCTGTACGATTTCAAGTTTTAGTTTTAGTTTTAGATGCATTTTATTTTCTTAACACTAACTCTTATACACTAACAAAAAATGCTTAAATGCTAGCTTAAAATTCCATAATAATCTTATACTAACTTACTGGCCCCATACAGCTACTCTAAAAACTTATATCTATGTCTTTCGATTTTATTAACATTTTCTTTATGGATATTTATTTACTATATTTAATTCTAAGAAAAAAAATTTTTAACAAAAACTTAGCATATGGACATAATTTTTTATTTTTATAAAAACTTAATATCTAACTTAAAATAAACCTTAGTCTACCTAACCTAGATACATAATACAACACATACAACATGTTGCGTGCAAATCACGCCCCAAAAATCCTCCACTCCCTTTAGCATCTGTTGTCTGTTGACCTCTTCATTTCTCCTCCCCCTTCTTTTCTTTCTTCCGTCATGCTCTGGATGCCACGGCACAGGTGGGATTCACTGGATCCTCTGAATTCAGTTCCCTCCCCCGGCCTACCGCTCCAGAGATGACCACATAGGTACCCCTGATAGAGCCATCCGGACGGCCTGGAGACTCCAGCGGACGGACGGTCCGCCCCCTGATGCCCCGAGAGGTCAACACCATCAACAATGGCCGCGAGCCCACCCTATCCGACATTGTTTGCCCCACTACACTACAAATTTGTATAACCCCCTACCCTCACCAAAAGTTAAAAATTGTAAAGGAAAGCCCACAATTCCCCGCGGTCGTTCTACTGCTCCATATGTCTGCAAGAAGGTTTACTGACTCCCCATTGGACCCCTAATAAGTTAGGTTTTCCGCCCTATCTGGCGGTCCCAATGGAGACTCTCAACGATAGCTTCGGTTTCGGGTCAGAGGGCTGGCTTCGAACCAAAGCAATCACTTGGATGACAAAACAAACAGAACGAACAAACACGACCCACAAACATAGAACATCGACGTGTGTGATTGGTTGGGGATTCGTGAGAAGCTGTTGGAGCTCTGGATGTGATTCCCTTTGCTCTAACAGCTGAATTGACGGAACCCCATGTGTGTGTGTGTGTGTGGACGAATGGCGGCGATAGCCAAAAAGCGCGGTAAGCTGATTCGATGGCTTATCGTCTTGGTGGCCAGAGCCTCAAAAAAAAAATAAAAAAAAAACAAACGAAGACAAAAAAACCAACAACAAAGAGAAGAAAATAAAAACGAAAACGATAAAAATAACAAGAACAGGGACAACAAAATTTAAACAACCGAGGACGAGAAACACACCAAAGGACAAAGGAAAGGAAATTACAACACACAACGGACACGACCGGACAAAAGTCGGTGATTGTGGCGGAGACGGCTTACCCTCCTCCACCAGCAGAGACCCCGCTAGAGAGCGACCCCGCATAGGCAGGAAACCCATTAGACAGCTAAGTACCCTTTTTAAATAACACATATTTGTGCAGTAAACCCGCGTCCGTAAGCCTTCTTACCGTTTTCCGTTGAAACCGTTCGTAAGACGGTTAGATTTCTCCAATTGCGCGACCCGCTAATTTTAACGGAACGACAACGCGGAACTGTGGGCCTTCCATTAGCCGACCCATAAAATTAAAATTAATTTATTTTTTTTAAAACTTTGTTTGGTAAATTCGGCATACCCTGTGATTCCCCAAATCAAAAAAAAAAAAAAAAACAAATATATATGTATAAATTCCCCATCAGGGAAAAGACAATTCGTGTGGTTTTTTTTTCTCATCTGTTTTCCCAATTTCGCATTAAAAATTGGGTGGTGCCTACCTTTTGTGTTTGTTTTCAGCTTTTGTGTTGATCGATCATCCCGAACCCCCCCTGCTGAGCAGCCGGTGTGTGCAGCTAACCAACAGCTGCTTGTTGCAATTCCGATTTTCGCGATTCCCTCTTGGGCTGCACATTAGCTTTTGTGTAGTCCTTTCCATTCGCTTATCAACCACCACCTGTGTGGTTGCGGTTCGTTCCACTCTATCGTTTTATTGTTTGTTGTTTTGCCGGCAGCCCGGCATTTGTCATTTTAAATAAATTAAATTTTTTTTCTCCCCGGGTTTTGCAACAAACATACAACACATAGACCTAAACCTATATAAGCTGGCCATCGCTATTCACAGAGAAAACAGATTGGTCAGCTCTGCCTCATTAGTGAGGCTGGTCCGTAATTGACGGAAACGATGACGAAACATCTTCTCCATCATTCAACCACCAGAAATTCTGGTGCTGCCGAACGACATCCCTCTTATCGCGATTCCCCACCGCTCTACTGAACCTGAGACGATCCACACTGCCGTGTTCGACGTCTCTGTTGTAGTTGAGTCGCCTGTCCCCAGCTTTCCGAGTGACATGGAAGATTAACGGGACCGCTGATATATTCTGGATCAACCCTTTCTGATCTAGGTAGAGGAATGCTTCCGGTGGAGCGAAGCCGTCAGAGTGCACCCTCTCGTGGTAAAGGTAATTGGGGTAGTAAGCCCCAGATATCAGGTTATTCGTCGAGGTAATTGCTCTTGCAATGTGCCTTCGAGTCAGCTTAACTACGAAGTTGTCCACTCGTATTAGGTTCGCCCTATTGTAAAGGACCTCATTAGGATAAAATTGTTTGTACTCTGACTCTGGTGTTCTGTACAAGCGAAGGCAAGCCCTCTCAAACACCCGAATCTTTTCCATTAAGCTTGCTCGTACATTGAACCACACGGGACACCCAAATACCACCATGGGCCTGATAAGGGCCATGTAGCAGATTACCTTTACCCTCGCATCGAGTTGGCTGCTATAAAACAGTCTCTTTGTGAGGGCAAAAGCGCCTTTAGCTCTCGCCAGAGCAGCATCTACATTTTTGCCAAAATACAGAAACTGATCTAGCCAGACGACAAGGTATCTGACTACATTTCGACAGGCAAGAGGCTGTCCGTGCTGTCCAATAATCGAAAACTTTCGCCAATTTTTTCTGGTATCCTTATAAGCTCCAGACAACGGCGTCCTAAAGAGAATGGTTTCCGACTTCTGAAAGTTGATTTTCAACTTCCAGTCATCGCAAAATCGTCTTATCTTGTCGAAGTCACGCTGCAAAAGGGTGTTAATGACCTCGATTTTTGGGTCTGTTCTGTACGCTACCAAATCGCCCGACGATTTCAAATAATGAAGCTTCTGGACATCACTTAAAGATGAATTGTTGTGAATCAATGCCAGGAACATGTCATGAAACGACCTCCAGGTTTCATAACTGCCAGAAAACGTTGGAATGTTGATGACCGGCAGTTGCAACTCGCTACCTCGATCCTTGTTACCGTCCGTTGATTGAGAAGTTCTTACATCGTATGTAACAACTTTATTAACTGGAATTTTGTCTAGACCATCTAACAAATCTGCCTTGTAGTCAGCAAATAACTCGCGGATCTTATCGTATGTCTTCACTTATAAAGAAACCTGGGCAGGATCAATTTTGCTATCATCTACCATGATGTGCTCATGGTATTTATTTGCCTGAACCATTTGTTCGTCTAAAATGGAAATACGAGTTTGAATATAATTCGCCCTTTTCAAACGCGCACTGTCTGCCTTCTCAAAATTCTCATAATCCTTTTTGATACGTTCAAGGACGTTTAATTGTAATTTTCCGAACGACATGATGTGAAAATTTATACGAGATGTGGAAAATTGTGACATTTTTCGTTGTACAATGACTCTCTGCCCTTTAGATTTTTGATGTCTTGCTTGAGATTCGATGATGCTAATACTAGAAGAGAAAGGGCGAAAGATCACAAGTTAACAGCTATATCTGACATTTTCTCTCAATGGATAAGTCATTGCCAAAATAACTATTCTCCTGGAGCAACACTTAGTTTAGATGAGATGCTAGCACTTTTTAGGGGGCGATGTACTTTTTGCATGTACTCGTATATGCCAAAAAAACCTGTCAGATACGGCCTGAAGATAGTGATATTGAGTGATGCCAAAACCCATTACATGGTAAACGCCGAAGTTTACTGTGGCAAAATTTCGGACCGACCTAGAGCTAAAAATGACCAGCTTTTACCAACTCAAGTTGTACTTTGCTTCGAACCTCCAGTTGCAGGATCCTCCATTGAATTATTCGATGAACTGTATTCCCGAAAACTAATATGTGTAGGGACTATGAAGTCAAACAAAAGAGAGATCCCAAGAGAATTTTCACCCCATATCCTGTATAGCCAGGACCGATTTGGACTTGTTGAGTTTTTGCCAGGATCTGCAGGACTGTGAAGATTTGGTCGACTGTGGGCTTTCCTTGTCTGAAATCACACTGATAGGTGCAAACTAGGTTGTTAGGTTGTTGACAAAGGGTTTCAAACGTTCACACAATATTACAGATAAGATCTTGTATCCAATGTTGAGGAGACTTATGTAGACTATAGTTGGCGCGTTTGATATTGAGATTGCATTCATCAGACATATACTTTTCTGACCAGGTCTGAGAAATGAGTTGGTGTATGCTCTCCACAAAGTCATTTAAAGTAGCTTTGAATAACTCGACTGGTAAGTCATCAGGCCCTCCTGGATCTCAGCTCAGATATTGCTATTCTTACTCCATTCTAGTCAGGTGGACGGAAATTTTGGCTATAATCGCCTATAGGTCTATTCTGCCTGACGACGGGATGTTGGACACAGAAAACAGAAAAAGTGTGTTTCCATATTCTCAGCACCGGCTGTAATTCTACGAGTACTACAAGGTTTCCTTCTTCATCTCTACAGGTTTCTGTACAGGTCTTCTTATCTTGAGACGTTGGTTTTACCTATTGGTAAAACTTCCGTCCGTTATTCCTGGAGTACAGCCTCGCAATATCCTAGATCGCACGTTCTTCGCGCTTCTCTAGAGAAGCCTTCACCTCTTCACCTCTCTTCTGCTCGTAAAACTTACCGCCGTTTCATGTCCTTCGTTGCAGCGCCGCTTTGAATACTTTTTGTTTAACTACATGCGCTTGTCGGCATTCTACATCAAATTAAGGATTTCTTATTGGTGGTAGGGTGAAACCCAGCACATCAGTTACTGCGTTTGTAGCGTTGCTATTGGTCTTCGATACTTGATGCTGGCGACATAGGCATGATAAGAGGTTTCGGTATATCCATTCGGCAAAGATTCTGCCGGTCTCTTGCGATTGCAGCTTTCCTATGCTATATCTTCTCACCTTGGGTGCAACATTCTGCTGATCAGAGTCAATGTTGGCTGTCCTTCGTACGTCAAGAATATCGAATGCATGCCTTAGGTCTATTGCAAAATGATCAATTTGATTTAGCGTTGGATGATCCGGAAACCACAATGTAACCTTGCGTATATTGAGACGAGGAAACCGTGGGCTTGCTATAGTGATATTTCGTCCCGTCGCAAAGTCGACAAGCCTAAGTCCGTTGCCAGACGTGGTGTCGCGTAGGCTATGCTTACCTGCTGCAATACCAAAGATAACCTCCTTTCTTAAACTGGGTTTACAATTGCCTAGTACGATTTTAACGTCATACTTCGGATATTGCTCATATGTCTTGTAGAGGTGCTTGTAGAAACATTCTTGGATGGCGTTGTCCTTCTCTTCCGTAGGGGCATGGGCGCGTATTAGGCTTATATTAGCGAATTTAGCATTGATTCCAATTTACAAAATACGCTCGCTCAGGTGTCGCTCATGACCTTTCTGCTAAGTCTGCCGCATATGGCAAATCCGCATCCGAATAAGCGCTTTTGCTTTTTTTAAAACCATTGTATACAGCACAGTTTTTCATTCTCTTTATATCCGGCCTGCCTGACCTGCTGCTGCACTTGGCTGCACGTGGCCTGTTAAGAGTCCGAACATTGCCCGTGCAAATCCGAAGTTCGTCTCCTTTAAACGTTTGCAAGGGTCGTCAACAGTGAACCCATTTCTATCCAATGCCAGTTCGTTACATGTTTTTAATATCGTCCGTATAGGGTTGTGAGCTCTATGACGGCATAGGCCAGTATTATGCTTCTGGGCGAGAATGCCCTTGCCATATTAGTCTTTATGAGTGAGAGTTCTCGGTTAAAAACGGATTTAGGACATCATTTCAGAGTCTTCATATACTTTTTCCCAAGAACTTTGCTTAGTAAGAAAACAATAGCTGTAAAGCACTATCCGAATCGAACCCTCTCAAATTAGTCAAGGAATGACCCCAAGTGTTATCCGCAACACCATATACTATATTTATATCTACATCTACACTACAGTATTCACCTATTGCCCCAAATGATGGCAAGTCTCAAAAATTAAATAATTACAGTGACTAGCTAAAACTTAAAAAATTATAAGTGCTGAGAGTATACATACTTTATAGTCAACTTTGGACTGCTGAACACTGCTTACTGACCCCGACATCGAATTGAAAATTCGATTTGGTCAATGCAGCTCCATTCCCAAATTGACATCAATAATCTTCCACAGAGATTCATGCTTTGGACGAATTCTTATTGACATTACCAGTACTGTGCTGGTGATTGAATTCTTGCTGAATCCATCTAGATTCTAGACTATAGCAGTTTAAGGTAAGGCTCCACATTATATTGCCTAGAGAGGAAAACCTCTTATTTACTACTGGATTCCAGCTGTCACATTATTTTGTCAAAGCTACAGCAAACTTCAGCTTTGCAAAGAAAAACAAAAAGCACTACCAACAAGTTATTAAATGTCATTAAGGCATTCTCATTATCTTAATGAATTGTTTTCTTAAATTACTCTCTGAATCTATCTACGAGTATGTGTATACTCGTATACTCGTAATAGCTCCAGCTCCGACAGTAATTTAACAAGTTCAAGATCATGGCAAATGCATCACCACGACTTTAATTGCCTCTGAACAAGTACCTCTACATCCAAAGAACTTGATGTGCGATCAAATTAAACACCAGGTGATGCTATAACGAATACACGTCTGTCAACTTATCTCACAATCGGACTCGTTAAAGTGGACGAATTGTACGGTGCATGGGTTCATGAGCAATTTGTCAGATACTTCAACAAAGCGATTCGAATCAGTGAAATTCGAAATATTTTCTGCTGTTACGAGTATACGACTTTGCAAAAAAAATTTGTATCTGCATCGATCAATATATATATATATATAATTGCAGTTATTAAATGTAACTTGCGGCTACTGTAATTGCGCTAATTTTAATTTCATGTGACCGTATGAATATATCTGACTGTCGTACCATGTAAATATCGTTTCTGTCGAATATCTTGATGTAAATCAATGTAAGTAACCACCTGTTCTTGATGGCCAAAATGCACTCAAAATCATGTCATGCGGATAACAATGTCAAGACAAAGAAAATATTTTCAGCTTGGTTCAATGGGTAGGCGCATAAATTAAGTCGAGCTGCGTTTCATTATTTAAACTCCTTTTAAATAGACCTTGAGGCTAACCAATTTATGGAATGTCGAGTCGTGCACAATCGAGTGGGATTACACTTCAAAATCAAAATCGTTCCAATTTCGTCACGCAACTGAAAATACAATAATTATGCGACTTTTGCTCTTTGTTGTAAAAGTTTTTTTTTTTTTAGAGGTTTGCTTTTTTAAACTGGCAACACTGTTTCTATAGATTTCTATAGATCGTTAATTTGACAGTTGAAAGTTGATTTGTATTTAGTACGTTTTGCCATTTTACGATGAATAGATTAACGCCAGAACAACGCGTGCAGATTGGGCAAACTTATTTTGAAAACCATGGTTTGGTTCGCCAAACTTATCGTGTCCATCTGAGCAAGTTATTCGGAGCATGATGAATCGTTTTCGCACCACGTACACTCTAGTGGATAACACGTATCCCCAATGATGACAAACAGTGCGAATAGAAGAAGTTATTGCCGTTGTGGAGAGCAGTGTTGAGGAGAATCCGAATGAGTCGATTCGCCATCGTGCACAGCAATTGGAGCTATGCCCATGCACTTTGTGGAAGATTTTAAGGAACGATCTTGGCTTAGAAGCTTATAAGATCCAGCTTGTGCAAGAGTTGAAACCGAAAACATTATTCAGCTTGATCCTCATTTTCAACTCAAAATTTCGTTCTCCGATGAGGCCCATTTTTGGTTAAAGGGATATGTAAACAAGCAAAATTGCCGAATTTGGAGAAAATCCATAAACCTATGTCGAGATGCCTTTTCAACCATTAAAACTCACTATTTGGTGTATTTTATGGGGTGGTTGAATCATCGGCCAATATTTTCTTAAGAACGATGTCGGCTAGAATGTTACCGGCAATGGAGAGCGCTATACAAACATGATTTCTGACTTCTTCGTTTCTCAGTTGAAAGGCATTGACGTTACCGAGCTTTGGTTTCAACAAGATGACGCAACATGCCACACGGCACGCGACACCATCAATTTATTGCGGGAAACATTTGCCGAACGCAAAATTTCACATAATGGACCTCTAAACTGACCTCCATGATCCTGTAATCTCACACATTTAGATTACTTTCTTTGGGGGTATGTGAAGTAACTAGTCTATGCCGATAAACCAGAGACGTTGGACCATTTGGAAGGCAACATTCGTTGTGTTATTGCTGATACACGGCCCCAGTTGCTCGATAAAGTTGTCGAATATTTGGACTACCATAGCCGTGGCTATGGCATATGCCCAATGTCATATTTAAGCACTAATGGCATGAAATTATCTACTAAATAAAGCTAATATCATAGACGTTAACCTTAGCTTCAGGTATCTTATTTCATATTGATGATGTATATAGAATGCAATTGCTCTGATAATGAATAACAAAACACGTATTAAGAAGTATCCGTTAATGAACTAAATCGCAGAACTGTGATATGTATTTAAAAACCGTCACAAAGATGTTTTAGATGAACAATCTTAAATGTAATGCTTACAGTCAATGGTATACCAACATCTTACTAATGAGGTTTTCCGGGCAGCAGCTTTCGCAGCCAAGTGCATCTATTAGCACACGATAAATTGATCAAAGTTGATATATACGATCCACTTCAGCGAAGATATTGTAAGATACGAGGACTCTTCAGAGTATGTGCAGGGAATATATAGACCGTCTGGGTTTAACAAGAAGGGGTTTGTTGAAGAGTTTAGAAGAAATGTTGGCGAATTTGCTAAAAATGAAGAAATGGTCGTGTTATCAATATTAATGTTTGCGATACTAATGCATAGTATGTAAAAGATTATTTGGAGATTCTAGCATCATTAAGACTTATGAACGTCATTACTGAGTTCAGTGAGCCGGAAAATGGGTCGAAGTCGTTGATTGATTACATACTGGTCAGTAAAACATATGTTCAGATGAATTTAATAGTTATAGAAAGTGGCATGACCGTCCACTACCCGGTACTATATTACACTTGTGTTTCAAAAACAAAAACAGGAAAAGTTGTTAGTACAAAGTACTTACGTATTATAAAAGTTAACCAGCTAATCCGTGACACAAACTGTGATAACGTTATGAATGAAAATGATGCTGAAAGCGTTTACAATTTGTTTGTAGCAAAGTTTGAACGTACAATGAGTAAAAGAAAAAACAGCACCTAGATGACAGCCAATCGTATCGAAAGAGTCAAAAAAAGGTATGAACAAAGCTTTAAAAATTAAACTAATTTAAAAACCAGTTCATTCAATTTAAAACCGATAGCGGAAAAAACATGCGGATTGATAAATGCTATCTTGGGACGAAACAAATTAAACATTGATGAGACATTGAATAAAAACTTTGATACATCCAACAAATTTTCAAATTATTTTGCATCAAAAACGACAAATATCATCAATCATTGTGACTCGACAACATCATTTGTTAAGCCAACCAACATTCAAGAGGTTCACAGTATTATTAGTTTGTTGGATAGAGATAAACCTCCGGGTTTACTCGTAGATGGAATTCGAGTCGCTGATATTCGAAGACACGCCGATGTATTCGCACCCATTATATGCAAGTTCATAGACATCAGCCTGGCACAATCAAATATCCCGTCGATTCTGAAAACAGCTGTGGTAGGGCCGATTTACAAAGGAAGTCAGCTCAGAAATTATAGACCGATATCGATTCTTCCGGACTGGTTAACCGATTATCTGTGTAACAGACTATTCTGCATGAAAATCAGCGAAGTACAGAGCGTAAGAACAAAGGTGGAATATGGTGTGTCACAGGGATCAAAATTAGGTTCAATCCTTTTCATCTTGTACACTAATGAGCTTCTTCGCTCTTTTAAGCAGAGCACACCGTTTGCTTTCGCTGATGACACAGCAATCGTGGTACATCACAGGTCGCTGGAAATGGTAACAGCAATAATGCAGGAAGAGTTGGATGCTGCGGTCAAATGGTACCACGATAACGGCTTGCTGATTAATGCGTTGAAAACCAAGATGATACACATCCGGAATCTCAGTTTTAGATCGACACAAATTCCAGTATAACCTGAGAAATGATGCATGACCTAGTGTCAATACAGAAGTCATCCAAGTTGTTGACAGCTATAAATATTTAGGAGTCATTATAGGCTGTCATTTCTTATGGAACAAATAAATTGATAAGCTACGCATGGATTTAAAGAAAGCCATCTATGCACTAGCCCATCTGGAACATCACGATATGGTGTCCGTTTTAACTCAGGTTTACTATTCACTAATTGAGTCTAAACTGCAGTATGGTGTTCTTGCTTGGGGCAACGCAGCGGCAATCCATATCCAAAAACTACAAAAACTGCAAAAATCCACATTGAAACATATCAACTCTATGAATACTCGAAACAACGACACTAGCTTCAAAGTCCTTAAAGTAGAAGACATTTTTAAGATGACGCTCACTTTAGAATACTACGACGACAAACGGTTTATTCGGCCACTGGATCATTATGTGAATACTAGACGGGCCCAAGGTATGCTGCAAGTATCAAGCATTTGCAACAATCAACAACCTACCCCGAGAACTATCAAAAAACATTGTAAACTTTAAAACTAAAAAAAAGCGATCCAAATCTTCTTTTTGAATAATGAAATATAAAACCAAAATAGGCAACATTTTTATCATTTATAGATACTAAATTAGTTTCAATTTGTTAACTTGTAATTTGGAAAGACTAGGCTCACTAAATTAACAATTAAGAGATTTAATCTTCTGTAGACAAGCCAAATGCCTCGCAGAGTTATGATAGACAAATAAATAAAAATAAAAGTTTAGAACCCAGTTTTGTTCAAACAGATTGATTTCCATTTAGTCACTCTTCGAAAGGTAAAGTCCGCATTGAGCAGGTTCACTTTGGTTTGAGAAGGCAGTTTATAATAGCACAGGATCTGAATGTCTTGCACCTAGAAATGGAGACTAAAAGGCGTTTATGGGGATTTCCTTAAATCAGATTTAGATTAAGTTCAGGGCTTTTGAGAAAACTGCGGGGCCTACTGATCATTACATATATGGTATATATTTTAGACAGTACTTCGTTATGGAAGAAGAAATCACCAAGATGAGTTTTTCTTTTAGCGGAGAAGAGTAGTTCCTTTTTTTACCTTCATCTTTATAGCTTATGCAAACAGGCTTACATATCCCTCTTTGGCCATCTCGTTGAAATACTCGTATACAGAGGTGACAGTTTGAAACCAACTAGAAAGAATTCAGGGTCAGCGATTGACTATTGATTGATTATTGATTGACGATTGACTTGACTATCAGTGCAGATGCGTATATAACATTCTACTTCTACAAGAGAGAGCCTTTCCGATTACCACAGTTTTTGCTTAAAATATTGTACTTGTATGCTGCAGTGGTTTGGAAATCGAAAACATGTACACAATGCAAGTTATTCAGATAATAAACATCTTTATACTTTTCGGATCGTTTTTAAAGCATTTGTATGTTTGTGAACAGATTCCATGTGCCATGAGTCACGAGGTGGCCATTTATCGGATATTGCGTTCCATACATAACCTCCATGTCTACACTCTTATTAAAATAAACAGCGTTATAATGGAACATGGAATATCAACCGACTCCTACTACAAAACATGACCGCTGTTACAGAAGTTACAGAAGATGAATAGGCGCTGACATGTAAAAAGTTTGAGGACAGGAAAACATCAGGCCCAGATAGTAGCAATTACATAGAAACCGGACATCTTTACAGGAATAAAGAAGCTGTCTTCAAGAGACGACACCTCCCCCTAATAGAAATAAATATCCAAGAGTCCCCTCGTCATATTTCCCCATTTGTCTTCTGGATAACGTAGGAAAAATTATAGAAAAGGCGATTTACAACAGCCTGATGATAATAGTAGAAGAAAGCAGTGCACTGTGAGAACACGAGTTTGGGTTCGAAAAATTCCGGTTGCACAGTAGACGCGATCAAAACAAGAAGTACTGAGCAATGGTCACATTAGGCATCAGAAATGCTTTCAATTCGGCAAACTGGACGTACCAAACTACATCCTCAGAATTTAGCTACTTCAAGAACAGAAAGCTAAGGTATGATACTGAGAAAGGTACCAAACACTACAGCGTTATAGCAGGTGTGTCACAAGGATCCGTCCTAGGCCCTTTGCTGTGGAATATTAGTCGTATGTATGACAGTATCCTCAGGCTCCCAAAGTCCCAAACATGAACATAATAGGCTTTGCGGACGATATTGCCATTGTAATCGTGACAAAGCACATTCACAAAGTAGAATCGATAACAAATGAAGCAATCTCACAAGTCTAAACTTGGCTTGAGAGAGCAACTCTGAATTTAGAACAACATAAAGCAGAAGCAGTTCTTATTACCAGCTGCAAGACCATTCAATACACACATGTACTCGTACGAGATCAAATAATAAAATGAAAACCGGCATTAAAGTACCTACATACCTAGGTGCTATGAGTGATAATACACTAAGCTTTAAGGCTCACCTAGCCTACGTTGGAGAAGAAGCATCGATCACCCATTCCTTGCTGACAAGATTAATGCCAAACATCAGTAGACCCAGATGCAGTCGCAGATTATTATTATTGTCGAAAGTAGTTAGCTCAGTTATACTGTACGCGTCTCCAGTATAGGCCGGCGAACTAGCAATAAGGAATCTAGAAGAAAAATATTCCGAATTGATTGACTAATCGCTTTGAGAACAATCTGTACCTTCCCGACGGTTTCAGAGATTGATGCCGACTGATATAATGGCTGAAGAAATAAGATGCTTAGACACGAGAATATGATCCTGTCCACCCAACGGAACAATTGGCGTGATCTCAGTTCAAAAGTGGCAGTAATTATGGGATAATACCACCAAAATAAGATGGACATGCCAACTTATCCCCAATATAGAACCTTCGGTGAAAAGAAGAGTTGGAACAAATTCGGACATGACTCCTCATCCATCCATCCAGCCGAATGAGGAGGAAGATGCAGATCACCCCATTTTCCACTTCAGAAGACCAGGCAACAACTTAATTCATTATCATAATTATTATGACCCACTCAGAGGAAAAATGGAATGAACTTGGCTAGTTAGTGACGGCCATCCTAATTGAACTGAGAAGATTCAAACGCCAAATAAGGAAAAATGACGAAGAAAATAGTATTGTCTGAGACAGAAGATGTAGGAATAAGGAAATTTCGCGGGGATAGTGAGCCATAGCGACGTGAGCCTCACGCAAATGTAGACTCAAATACGTCGCAATTGCGACTCGAAGTCGCAAATCCGAGCCTTATACATGGACCCACAACTCTATTTTTCCTTTCTCTCAACGTACATATATATATACAGACATACACCCACACACATCATTCTGACTTTTCCCCACATATACATATATACTGACATACACACATCCACCCCAAAATTTGCATTAACACACACTCGTAAAACAGACATTCAGGAGACCCTCGTCGGCCTGATAAGCCAACAACACGACGCCATACGAGAACTTGCCTAACAATTGACTGACAAGCCCATGATTTCCAGCCAAAGGCTACTCTCCTGCGCCATTAACTTATGTTTTATGAGAGTTCTTCAGGACGAAGACAGAGACAATGTATCTTTACGGAGATAAGGTTTAGTAAGTAAAAGTCGCACACTGGCAATTTCACGGTGTGCAGACATGCAGCTTCCCCCTCCGACAAAATAGTGAAAGTAAGATTTAAAGAAGCTGAAGTATCTGTGATAACCAAGCATGCTTAAGGGCAGTTCTTCGCTCACAGGTAAGCTTAAGAGTGAAGCGGTTCTCTGAATGCAATTGAAACTTTTTAAGCAAAACTGAAGTGAGTTGTTCTAAGAATTCGGACCAACATTGGCATTTCCTGCTTCTTTGGTTATGGCTTACAAACATAACCGTAAGAAGCAAGTCAGACCTGCAAACTGCGGTACTCCTGCTGTCCCTCAGTAGAAGATACCAGAGATTGCTTATTGGCATCTTAATGACCTACTAAACTTTTTATAAGGACATACGTGTACTAAGTACTAGTAAAAATATATAGTATTTGCCAAAGTACGTTTGGTTTTCGCATGAGGAAAGTATTGTGTGACTCATAGAGTACGAAGTCCACCATAAAACTTCCCGATAATATTGGTAATTCGTGTGTCATTAAAAGTCACACCAAGGTTTTTAGTATAGACAGCCCACTCTGTGAGTAATTGATTTACATAGACAGTTTGAAGGCCTGAGGAATCGGAAACTCTTCTGCGAATGAAAAGTGCCTTATCTTTCTGGACCTGTCATAAATACGAGCGACATCTTCATTTAAGAGTTCAACTTTATGGTTCGTCTCATTTAGAGGATGACTTATTAGAAGTTGCATATCATCTGCATACATGTACACTTTGCAGTGCTTTACAACGTTAGGTAGGTCCGTAGTGTATAGAGAGAAAATAATGGGTCCAAGGATAGATCCTTGTGGTACTCCACTTTTGTACATGCACAAACGCATTACTTCCTTACAATTTCACAAATGGAGTGAAAAAAGTGAAACAGCTTTTGAGTTTACTTCAGAGAATATCATGACTTACCGTGTCGAAAGCCATTGAAAAATCAAGCAGAATTAGGAATATCGGATGATTCCTATCCAAAGACTTACGAATTTCTTCTACTACTCGTATCAATAGTAGCGCAGCATTGGATCGGAAACCAGATTGATGCTTGAATAGAAGATCTGGCTGAAACATACTCCCAGATGGGTTGCCATAGGAAGATATGAATTTATTGAGTTCATTGCATTCCAATACCAAGATTGCGAAGTTTATTCCAGGACCATAGACGTTTAGCTTATCTTTATAGAAAATTTATTTTAGTAGATCTGACTTTTGAGACAATTTTGTTGCGTAAGAAGCGATATTTTTACATTTAGCCAATTTCGCTGTCAAAAAGTCTTACTGTTCAGTTAACCTGCACATTTGCTATCCGAAACCTCTAGTCAATTTGGATAACCAACAGTCCAAGAGCATATCCCGATCAACATTTAAATGCAGTTCCCCACAATATGCACATCTTATATAATGGCAATAGCAAAGTCTGCAAAGACTGCAACAGTATCTGATACTGTACCGTGCCGAGAATGAATAACTGGCTCAGTGCGCGTGGCTGAATCTCCATTTGACATCTTAAAGACAGGGGAGCACTTGTCGGCCTTGAACTAAATCTCTGCTTGAAAAGGAAAACACAATGTATTGACATTCCAGATCATAATATTGAATAGTTCTTAGAACTCATTGCCATTCGAGTCTAATTGTCTGCGACATACAGATACTCGCTTACAATTCAAATAGAGATCGAAAGTAAAGTTGTCTGCGCAGCGGTGGAATTGTTTATCTTCTCAAGAACTAGATTATGCCGGAACAGTTTAATTTTTTGTTTTCCTCTTCATTTATAAAAAACCTGTCCTTTGTATCTGTTTATCCATGACACAAAAACAATTGCATTCCAGATAGCCACAACCAGTTCAAGGCTACCAAAGGACCGTACAAGATAAAATCGAATGAGGACTTAAAAAAAAAAAACCAAACCGCGTTCACTTGTTTTCTCAACTTTTATAAATTCTTGAATTACTTTAAATTTTCCTTCAAATTGAGTTATTTCGCTGTCGAATGCTTAGTTGGTCATAACCTTTCTTCAAGGCAACCGCAGACAGACAACTTCGCCAACTCAAACTAGTTCTCGATTGACTCAAGTGCGTACGAATATGTGGTGTATTCGCACTTTTAGGTACGGATACCATGCGTTGTGGTGCAACTCCAACTCCAGTTTCTATTTTAACCAGTTGATCAAACTGGATTTTTTTTTAAAAGAAAATATGTATGAAACCAAGGGGGAAGGGTATCAATTTGAGCATACTGACATTGGCACGCCCCAAAAATAGCTGTGAAATGGCAAAATAAATAAATCTCTGTATGTTCAATAAGACCGACCAATAATTGACAATGACTGTGATATTGAAAACTCGTTTCAATTAAATGAGAAACCTTGCATAGTGGTACGATGCTTTAAGACGGTCAGCATTGGTCCGTCAAGACGAAATGCTAATCCCCCTGTCACATTGAATATTTATCGTTTCGCAAAGACATCCCATATGATGAGAGGGGGGTCGGGGTAGGTTACCCGAGACAATAATGTTTCCGCATGCCCATTTGCGTTCGTAATTAATTCTGGAGGCGACTGTAATGAGATCAACTATAAAAGTGTCACCGAAACCCATTAAAAGACATCAGTAACGATTTATTCGTCACTTAGTCAAGACTCCCCACAAGTCCCGTAAAATATAAAAAATCCATTAGCAACATGAAGGTTGGCCGCCATAATTTAAAAAAAGTCCTTTTTGACAATTCGATTTGAATTTTATAATCTCTCGTTTTAGTTCGCCGTTGTCGCCGTAGTCGTGTTCGCTTTAGCTGCTGCCGTTCAAGCGTCAGTGGTGCCATTGGTTTTAAGTGCTCCAGGTGCCCTATCATACACTGCCGTCCATGGACCTGCATTAGCAATTGCTCCCGCTGCCATCCCAGCTGCTGTCGCTGTTCACTCAGCTCCAATTGTATTGCCAGCACCAGTTGTTGTTGCTGCTGAGGGTACCTATGTAGCTAAGACTCGTGGCGCTGTGCATGTTGCTCCATTGCCAGGACATTTGAACTCTGCTGCTTCAGTGAACTTGGAACCAGCACCAGGAACCATCTAAAAAGGATTACTATTCCAAATCAAATCAAATATGGCACAAGTAGATGAATTAGTTGATACCTTCTATCCTGCACAAAAATCCTTCTTCTAAGACACACTTTTCGACTATCTGAAACAGTATTGAATTCTAGTGATATATGTAATTTTTTCTCCGTATATATTGTAGTATGTGTGTTTCGGGGGGCAAGATCCCCGAAATGGAGTTTCCTCCATCCGGATGAAATATTAAATTTTCCCAGGTCTTTTCAGTGTTGTCTCTTGTGTTCTTCACCATGACTTATGCAATGTTCTATATTTTATTTCCAATAAATGTTGACCCTTTTAAAAAAAAAATTATATATTTTCTTTATATGGTGTTTAGGTTTTTCTACTTAGGAGACAAGGCCCACAACAACATATTGCATGCACCTGTCGTGCTCTATTCAGATCGAATGCATGCTACGTTGAGGACTACTATAAACAACCTAACAAAAGTTACACCTGGTGAGGCAAGTGTATATGGCCAAACTCTTGTATTGTTAGAGATGGAATCAAGAGTTGAAGCCAAAAAAATTGGTTCGAGGGAGAGCTGGACAAGGAAGATACTGAGATCAGGAAGAAAACGCTGTTGCTTTATAAAAGTAAGGGTTGAAGAACTGGAAAGAAACATACAGAATGGCGGCTAATATTCAATTCCAGGGCAGCGTAAGCCAACCATCATAGACTTAAGATATGAGCATAACAAGAATATCCAAACTAAAACCGGTGGTAGGGAAGGAATGGATTGGTACGGAGTACAAATCAGCCCATCAAACGTTTATATCGGAAAAAATGTATTCATCAATTCAAGGAACTTTCATCCAATCTTGAACTGTCGCATCTAAAAAATCTACCAGTCTTCGAATAATCTTCTTCTCAACTTTTCTTACAAATTACAGGTAGTGACTGCCGATGGTTTCGTAACGTCCTCAGCGGTTTTAGTAAAATATGTCTCCTTAGGTGCTAGCGAGCCGCACTTCATAGATGTTGTGTTTGTTATGGTTTGTCATTTGATTTCTGCTTTTGTTCAAGAGGAAGATGTTTCATTTAATTTGTCTAACTACAATACTTGAACTTTTTTTTTACCTCCGGGATCTGGGCGGCAATTGATTCAGATACTACTGAGTTCTTACAGCTTGCAACTTGGGTTAGGCGAGCAGGGCAGCAGTCAAGTTCGTAGCTAAGTGCTTGCTTTACCTCCCATAAACCCATGAAGAAGTGCAAATCAATACCACTAAACGCCAAACTCGTCAAGGTCGCTAACGACTAAACCGAGACCTTTCATATTGAAAAGGATTTTAGACAAGTTACTTCTTTAACATCATCCTTGCAAGAATTGTAAAGAACTCACAAGTGAACACTGGAGCCACAATCTTTCAAAAATCTGTACAACTACTAGCGTACGCCGTTGATGTCGACAGTAACCCTCAAGCCCACTTTCGGACGTACTCTGAAATATCATGATTTTTCAGCAAGAAGGATGCCAGAATGATAGGTCTAAAGTTGTTGCCAAACGTATAGCCGTCTTTTCCGACTTTCGATATAAGGGGTGCTCTTAAAGGTCCCCAAGAATTTTGTGTGTATGCCAGGCTGACAGTAAAGATTCCTTAAGAGTTGCCAACAGCTGGTCTAGAACTTTTGTAGTATAACTGCATATATGCCATCGGTGCCAGGAAACTTGAAGCCACCCAGAGAACCTAAAGCATATTTGATGACCTCATCCCTCATTGCAACCAAGACTAGGTATAGTATGTTCTTTTACTCAGCTCACTGATCAAGTTACCTGGGAAATGAATCTTAAACATGAGACTGTCTCTGCCATTTTAATGTAGGTTCCATTAGATCTTCCGAATGATTTCCCTCTCTTGAGGGCTTTGACTAGACTACTGGTTTCCCTTAGGGATTCGGTTTACATGGTACAAGAGGCACTTTTTTTCTTTACTAATCTGCGTTCACTTCAAATATGCGTTCCACCATGAATCGGAGGATCTACAGGAGTTTTTGCTTTAACATTGAAATTAGGAGAAGAAAAGAAGAAGATTGATGGATTTAGGGAAGGTTATGAAAAGAATACTTTTGGTTGCTGGATTCATTCAGGAACAGAGCTCTACTTATCCTTCATATGACAAGATCGTCAGCAGTTTCTAGCAGAGCTACATTTTTTGGATGCCCCGAACCAAACGATAACTTCTTTCGGGATCTAACTATCCCCTCGGGATCCCAGCAGAAGTAGTTACTGTTTGGTTTGGTACCGGGAATCAAACATTACAAGATAGCAACTCAAGTACCTTTAAGCGGTCGAAATGTCAAACTAAATTTATACCGGATATTATAAATATTTGTAGCTATGTATGTCGATGGAATTCATCACGCATCAAAAGATTAAGCAGGAGCTCTTTTGCTTTATTTACGAGTACTTTACAAAATAATCAAAATGCTTATGGCCATCGATTTACACTTATATTCATGTAAGGGACTTGTATCTACCATTATCTTTATTTTTCAAAAGCACAAATAGATATAACAACAACAACAACAGTACCTCAATGTTAATAGGGAACGGAGATAACCTTTAATTGGATTTTAAAAGAAGGTCATCCTTTTGAGTGTGCTTATAACAAGTGCAGGTAGTTAAACAGATACTTAGTTTCAGTTCAGATATTCTTGGGAATCCTTGAAGTTGGCTCTTGATCTGAAGGTAGTTATGTAAGAACAGAGGTTTATCTAATTAAAGTAATTGCTAAAAATAATTCTGAAGTATGATAATTGAAACCATTATCAGTTGCATGCTTTCAAAATGAACACTTCCAAGCACATAGAATGCTTAATTTGGTTTCCTGGTTATACTAAAGTAGCTAGCGTCACCTATTCCTATCACATGTAGGTGCTTAGCAAAAGTATTGTGCCCCAAAAGGACACCACTGGTTCGTGCCGCTGGTTCGTTTGATCTACCGCTAATTCGAAGAGTCATACTCCTTATAGTTATTCTCATAAGAAGCCGTTACCGTTGACGCATGCAGTCTTAATGTTGATTAAGGTCAGGCAAAGACATCCTCTGAATCTTTAACAATCTTAGGCCCATTCAACTCAACATTTCGATTGCGTTCAAAAAAATCTTACATTCTCAGATTAGGCGATCGATCTGTAGTAGGATTTAGGAAAGCCTAAAGTGTTGTTTCAGGCGTGTATTTTTTGAGCCCTCCATCTGCTCTTAACAATAAAGCTTATTAGTATTAGGATGGGTTGGAAAAAAGACACAAGTTTACCAAATGAGGAGTGGAGTCTTGAAAGTTGCCGGCGTGACATCCCAGATCGATTTAGACAGTCACATTTATTTACAGAAGAAAGCCGGTTTCGGGAAAGACGACATAGTATTCCTGCTGCGACCGAAAACATGCGTCTTTGAGTTAAATTATAAGATCGGAATTAGAGCGCAGTTGGCGCGAAAGGCCAACGAAAATCTAGTACTAGCCATATCAAAGATGAATTTTTGTAAATTTGTGTTAAAATTGAAGTCCATAAAATGAATATTACGTTTCACTTATAACTATCTCGAAAAGTGTCGTGAGCATTACCATCGCAATAAACGATAAGTCTCACCTAGCTGGCAATCTCAATAATCATTGAGTTCGGGTACCACCAATTGTACTATCGAATAGTATGAGAAGTTAGTTGACTCAACCACGAACATATCCCATTCTACCTTTGTTTCGCAACTTAGGAGCAGCAGGATCTTAATCACACCAGAACTAATCAAATTTAAATGTTGATAATGTAATAGGCGCAATAAGTCAAGGAGTTCGGTCTTTTAGACAACTCGTCATGTAAAGGTATGAGGGCCTTAGAACACCCAAAGCCAAGGATGCCGAAATCTTGTTAAGGGAAGCGGCTTTTGAAAGGAAAAATTGTTTTGAGTGCTAGATAGAGACTTAGTACATGTTTGCTTTTTCACTTTCGAATAGACTCATATACCCAGAGCCTACCTACCAGTGTAGAAGTGACAACAAGTACTACCTACGTTGTTAGTTTGAAATGGTCATATCATGCAACCAAGTGCATTCTTAACCATTTTCCATAATCGTGCTACCACGGAGCACTGTGAACATAAAGGTTTTATAAAAATCGATCTTAGTTGTTCGTGAAAGAACATACTCGTACGTCTCAATTGGCAAGCAAAGATTTGGAAGAGTTATTATCTTCTTCATTTCTACGGCGATATTGTTATTTCAATTAGCAGTGGTGTTGCCGCAAACAAATAAACAACTCGCACCACTTTTCACAACATAATTCGATTCTTCAACACATAGGAAAAACATCATATTGGCAATTCTACATCCAATTTTGCACAGCACATCGAACTACCATCGTAATACTATAGCATCATTTCGCATCAGTTATGCCAACGCACCAATTTTAATTCACTTGCAGTGAGTGCTCGGTCCCAAATAGCGGAAGTTGCGACCGACGAACTTCAATAGCCAGCGCTTGCACTTCGCCAACCAATGCATCATCATCCACGGTCGCCGAAGAGTAGCGGTAATTGCGACTGAAAAGTAGAATTTACTTTGTCCGCTTTCATACGTCGTAAGTTTCGAAAGATTCAAATGAGTGCAAAAGAGAGAAATAATGAAACAAAAAATACCCAATTAACCAAATTCCCACTGCATGTGGGTAGCAATTTCATTGCAAGTTTTTGACATTTCTTTTTCTCCTTCTTCTTTCTTTTTCGCATTTGCTTCATTACTTCTTTCGCTGTGTTACGAGCACAACATTTCAGTATGGCGGATGAACTGAAATGGACCAAAGAATTAACAAGGGGGCTCATTTTCAATTATGAAAGACTGAGCGCCAAAGATGAAATGAAAGAGAACTGTCAAATATCATGCAAACTCAAAGAAGGGGAAAGTCTTCATGTAGAGTTGCGCGCATCACTGAATGACAATTCAAAAGAAAATAACCAGATTATGCGCATTACACACTTGCGACGTGTGAAAGCGGACTTTGCACTTGGTTGAGTAGATGTCGCTTCCGAGAAGCGGTATTATGGACCAACGACAAGCAAACGAGCTAGTTAAAAGGGAAGAAGTAATGAAAAAGTACACAGTCCACTTTCAGTTGTCATAGAGTCGACACTATAATTTAAAAAAATTACATTTTGTTGAAAATAGCAAACCGGAGTTCTTTTTTTGTTGTTTTTTTTGTTTGTGAATTTAAACATCGTCTAAAAGGCTTGACGCTTCAAGTGGATTTCAGGTAGTCCTATTTCAGCTCAAACTTATGGTTATACTTCTGTTTCAAAGCCTGTAAGCGTATCAGAAGCTGGAGTAGTAAATTTGAAATCATAAGCCTGATATGCCAGTATACATTCACAAAGTTGAAAGGCGATTCTGCTAGCGATGCTTCTGCAAGATCCTCAACAAAACATAAAAGTGGATCCCTAACAACAATGATAGCCCTAACCCACAATCAATCCCAATATAGTGGATATCCAAACATTTCTAGACCCAACGCTGACAACGACAACAACTTTCTCCCAGCTAAGAACCAAATAAGCGTGTCACTACACCGATTTTCCAAAATGTTTAAAGAAGTCCTATGTTGTCAGCAGAACAGAAAATCAGCGAATCTTTTACCAGCAAGCCGTCAGAGATGTCGCATCTAACGTGCTGAATTTTACCCGACTATCACAACAACGAACATCTTGTAGTTCCACAATCGCATTCAGGCGCTCATGGCAATGCTAAAGAGTGCAATAGGATTTATTCGCAAAGTACATATAAGAGCTAGAAAAGATCCAAATGGATTATTTGAAGGTGATCGACTGTAAAAAAATGCCGGAAGCTATAGAAAACAGGAGCAACTTCTATCTGGGATATGATTTGTTGTAAGCGGCAGTCTAACAGTCTAAGACAGAAAGTCATGAACTTCCGTACTACAAGCAAACGCCTTGTTAAAATACACATCAGAATTAAATTCACCAACATCAGCCTGATATGTCCTCATGCCCTCCAAAAGATGTACAGGTTGGTTCATATACAAGTTCTCAGTATGTTGTGGCTTTATTAGAAGCAGTTATGGAATACAATTTTATTCATGTGGCTGCGTTGGCTGGTATCATAGTAACGCATTCTGTCAACCCAATTTTCCAAGTTGGCTTCTTGACAATCACGTGAGGGTTTTCCGATACCCATATACGACAGAAAAAATGATTTTTCAGCCAAATTTAACCTCCAATTCGAGCTGTAAGCTCCAAATCGAGAAGCGGATGGCCGATTGCTTTCAATTGCTGAGTCAATTAGACCTTGTAAGGGAATAATCCGACATATTTGTGCAAAATGCTCATCAGGCTGGTGCGTGAAATGTTGAGTTATTGAGATTGATGGCGAGTCGATGTTACTAGATTGAGTCGAACACTCTCGGCCACAGTGGCCACATTCTCGTTGGTACATACTGTAAGTGTTGCCCGCAAGCAAGCCCGGCTCACGAACTTTTTGCATAAGCTTATGTACAATAGGCGCGGTGTGTGCTTCATTTCGGGCAGAATCTTTTCAATAAACTCACTTTGGGCAACAAAGCACTCACTTTTGAAATAAATTTGCAATATTTCGCAACATTGTTCGAACGTAATGCGATAAACCACATTCTGAGGAGGTACTATATGATACTGACTAACAGTAAAGATTTCGAGTGGATAAGAGCTGTCAGTGTTAAAATAGCATACGATTCAAAAACTAACTTATATTTGGACCACCCATTTGACGATGCTATTAAAGAACTTTTCCACCAGTTCTTCAATAAAATCTACCAGCAAAGCGTTAAGTATAGGTAGGTAGGTAATTTTAAACTCCAGCTAGGACATCCGTTGTAGAAAATTCTGAAAGACGGTACACATACTGATAATTTCCCATCAAAAATCAAAATATCACCACAGCTGGCATACGGCTTCTACACAAAGGAATCATCTGATCAAACACCGGCAATATTATTTGTGTTGCAGTTAACATAAGATTTTCTTACAATTATACAGAGTTTTCCGACCATTCCGAGCGGCAGTGATAGTTACTACTTAGTTACTACTTACCCTCAACGTTAATCGCAATCGCCATAAAACGTGAGAAACTTTGCCAATCACTTGCCCTCAACCTGTAAATAATGCAATTTCCAACAATTTCTTAAGATCGTCGGGCACTGATGACATGAATCCATCAGAAATGCGGCAACTGATGCGTTCAGTTTCACCCGAATACATCCAACATGGGGAATGATGAAATATACCGGGAAGTACAAGCATCAATATAAACCACCTACGTATCGGTACTGGATAGAAGAACGAGAGCGGCTTGGATGCTCCATGAGCAAAAGGAAATTCTAGGAAATCGGCTTCTCTGCAGAAAAAATTTATTGCCAGTCGAATGGTATTAATATGGAAGAGTTTAGAAGAAACATAAATAAACCAAAAACGATGGACGATGGACTATTTCGAAGCCAAAATGCGCGGCATTATTAGCGATATACAGTGACCAAGTGCTCGAAAATTCTACACCCAGATTTCATTTTATTCAGGCCATCCGCGGCGCTCGTATGCCCAAAATCATATTTAAGTACTAAAACCATGTAATTATCTATCCAGTAAAGCCGATCTGATGAATATTACCGGTAGGCATGTCTAATTTCGGCAGCCTTACCAAACGAAAATGGGCAGAAAAGTGGGCACCAGCCTCCTGAGATATCTAGGATCTGTATAATAGAAATAAACAGTCCGGTTCATAGTTCCCACATTCCTCGGTTTCTTGAGCCAGTTCAACACTCTCAGATTGTGCTTTGTCTCCGCCTACACTTTAGTGCGTCGAATCTTCAATGAGACAAATCCGCTTTCCTACGCTTGTAGTATTGTAGTAAGAGTACTTAAAGGTCTTAACATTCACAAATCCGCTGTTCCAGATGGAAAGCATTTGTACACGCCGTCCCTAAAATTGCACATACGTAACTTCTTTCAAAGGTCATGGAAACGATGATAAACGGACAGCTCATGAAATATCTCGAAACAAGAAGACTTCTCAATGACCGGCAGTACGATTTTCGTAGCAACAAATCCACTGGTGATCTGATAGCATGTTTCACCGAACAGTGATATTTGCACTTCATGTTTCTAATTTGACAGAATTTGGTATCAGGTTCTTTTGTCGATGTCTCTCTTCTTCAATGAATTAGAAATTACGTTTCGCAACGTTTAATTCAAGTTGCCTTGCATGGTTTCAAGTCTGATATTCACAAAATAAATGCCGGTGTGCGACAGGGCTCCTTTCTGTCTCCGACACTATTTAATAATATAATATTAAATAATTTTCATCAACGATTTCCTGTCTCTTACCTCTAATCCAATATATTCCTTTGCTGACGGCAGTACTATCTGCTCTCCATATTCGTTCCCGGACTCACGTCCCTACTCTTCGGTTGTAGAATGGGAACGCCAACCTATGTTAAGCTCATTTCGATATCAACGGCATAACCAATTGGGAAACTATCAACAGAGTGGAATGTAATGCTTCCAAAACACAATGCTGTTTGCTGTCGTTAAAGCGAAATTTAAACACCCAGCCATTATCCATGAATGACACTTGCATAGTTGAAACCGAAAAACTTTCCATTCTAGGTATGTGTATCCATGACAACTTACGTTGGAACACATATTCAATGTCACCAAAAATACTGCGAAATGTCTAGGTTTCCTCAAGCGATGTGCTTTTCGCCTTCCCAGCTGGCCTCAATATGTAAGGCATTTATCCGACCAAAATTGGAGTGCAATACCCACATCTGGTCGGGAGCGTCCAAAACATCTCTGCACCTGCTAGATAAGATTCGAAACCGTGCGATAAAATTTGTAGGTTATACTCGTATTTATATCACTCAGACATTGGGCGCCCTCGAACGCCGACGTAATGTCTCGTGTCCACTACCAGGGCTCCATAGAAATCACCAGTAGCACGCTGCCCCTTCAAGTTTTTAACCATAACACCCGTCTCGCTATGACGTACTCTAAAATATAGTGATTCGTTCCTAAGCCCTATAAATCGCTTCTAGAATGCCCTTCATGTCCTAGTCATTATAACCTTCAAACATTTAAAACCGACGTTCATCGGTACCACTCTTGCGATAGAAATTCAGAAAAGCGTTTCTAGAATTTGTTTACGCTGGATTTTTCTGTCAAAGTAGATCGCGTGTCAAACATATTTTTCATATTTTTTGCACTCGTACATCTGAATCCATTTCTGAAATATATTTTTTTAAATTTTTTATTAATACTCGCATTTTTATTGTTAAATATGGCGCTGTTAAAATTTCACGAGAAGCTGGTTGACAGTAGCCATCATTACTTCAAGGTAACTTGCATACATATGAGCCAACTTTATAGACTTTCAAATTACACATAGTCTTGCTTTTGCAGACTCAGAAAGGACGAGACTATAAGAGAGTGAGTCTTTTGCTGACACCTTCACCCAAACAATGGTGGGAGGATCCCGATGCCGTAGTCGCGTAAGTGCTCGCATATACTTTCCTATGATTTAGATTCACATTCCCCATGTGACGTGTTATATAAAATTTGATGTGCTTATCCGTTGCGTTTAATAGTCTCCATTGGATAGGTACGTTAGCGTGTCTACTAGACAATGGCATAAATAAAAGGAAAACCAAAGAAAAGTGTTTTTGCTATCAGACGGTGAAGGTAATTGTCATGGTATATCAATGAGTAAATACTAATTTGTATGCGTTTTATTATTACCGCGCTCAAGGTTGCGTTTGTGTTACAACTTCTTTGCAAAAGAAATGGAGACTTAGGTGTCAACTTAACTGGGAAAGGGGACTAGTACTGCTCAAGTGCTAAATGTATTCCTTATCTGATGTTGAAATTCCAGATGTTAAGTATTTAATCTGCTTCAGCCACTACGAGTAGATGTATAGGTAAACTCATGGTCTGACCCTAAGTTTCTCAGAACAACGCTGAAGTATTCAATAGGTAGTTTGTTCATCGGACAAAATTTACAAATTGCACTCCAGTGTGACACACAAACTGTGTAATTTCCCACATAAGTAATGAACCTATTTGCAAACCGGTGTTAAAGGGTCAGCACTGATTGCTTTCATGATGCAATATCGCTAGAAATTTACTCATGCCGCACTGAAGTATAAGATCTTGTGAGTGCTCACACAATTCTTGTTCTGCAATTAACAACATGTTGTTGGTAGTAACTACTACAACCACTTCAACTCTAGCTGCTTATGAAAACAATTCAGTAGTATAATTGGTACACTAAAGCAATGGACAAGATCGTATGTACTTATGTCGCCGTAGCTGAGGTATTTGGGACACCGCAATATGACCCGGTTTTCGGTCCATTTATTTGTGATCCACGTCTTGGTATCCAGATTTTGCAAATAATACACTTTGCGTCGACATGAGTTCGACCAACTGCGTCGGCTCTGACAAGTCTTTCAAAATATTACAGTCTACGACATCAAACGAAATTCCATATGGACAAGGTTAATTATAGTGTGGCCAGAGCTTGTGCTAGTAACTCCATAAAATAATGAACGTGACTGAGATGCGGTGCAGCAACTTTTGAAATTCTAAATACATTTCACTGTCTGTTCGACCACTGGCCTTACCGTAAACATCATCAGATGACGCTACCGAAGGTTGCTACGATTCGATCAGTCACAAGTTGCTGGTCATAGGTCTTGTTGGCGGCTGGACCACCGGTAGTCCCTACCAGGACTTAAATCACGGTACCATGGGAGTCAGGAGCCCCCCGGATCTCGGTCCGCGCCTGACTTGTTAGAGGTAGGCCCCCTTGTGGGAGAGTCATAGTGGCTATGGTTTAAACAAAAAATCGCGGGAAGGGTTTCGGCCCAATGTAGAGTTGCGACCCTAAGAGCAGTAAGAGGTTTTTGGTCGGCCTCGACTCATACCAAGGGTGGAACTTGTGCCGGCAACACAGTTCCGAATTGGTATCAATGGATTGACGGAGAGCGATGGCAAGGCGTATCCTTGCTCCCATGGATGTATGGGCATCCCGTGGGATAAGGCCATAATGGCAGGAGTCCACGTCAAACACAGGAGACGTTTTGTCTGTTCGACCAAAACAAGACTAATCATGTCTGTCAATACTTCAGAAAACAGATGAAACATTTTCAATAGAACTGTGTTTCAAAGAGGAACAAAACTCAAGGATCCGTTCATTTATGTTGGATATAAGCTAACGTAGATAGCAAACTTAACAGAATTTGACCATTCCAAAAACCGCCTTCCCTGATTGCCCCATCTGTGGGAACCTGAATGTGAATACGTGTGAATTATCAACAATGTCAATTAGTCTCACACTTTGCACATATATGTACGACATCCATATTACGCATACAATGTGAACGTCATTTAAGCCCATCACGTGGGGTATACAGACAGACAGTGCACAGACTTAGCCTAATGTGGATTACAGTGGATTTGGAAGCAGTGCCAAGGGTCGGAAAAACATTAGTAGAGCTTGCTATCTACGTTAGTTCATTTATGGTGGTAGCTCATTTTTGTTTAAACTGGCAAAATATATCAATCCTGCCTGACACTTCAGAAAAATTACCTTGATTTCCTAAAAATTTGTCTGGAAATGTCTTGATTTTCAACTATTTTACATATTCTCAATACAGCACTTGTTCAATCCAAATCTCAAGATCATACCACTGACCTTACAATTTAAACTAAAGAACGTAGTTCTAACCTTACAACATATCCCTAAATCTCATGACAGATTCTCTGTCCGGATGTTTTTTTTGAGAGGTATAGAAATTCAATATGAAATAAAACACTTGAAGCTAATGTTAATGTCCATGATATTAGCTTTATTTAATAGATAATTTAAGCCATTAGTGCTTAAATATGACATCGGGCATGTTCACGTCACATCTAACCCGAATGAAGCCGATGATGCCACCAGCCCATAAAGCACACCAAACAGTGAGTTTTAATGGTTGTAAGGCATCTGAACAAAGGCTTATTGGTTTTCTCCACTCCAATTTCGGCAATTTTGCTTGTTTACATATCCCTTTAACCAAAAATGGGCCTCATCGGAGAACGAAATTTTGCGTTGAAAATGAAGATCAAGCTGAATAATATTTTCGGTTGCAACTCTTGCACAAGCTGGATCTTATAAGCTTTTAAACCAAGATCTTTCCGTAAAATCTTCCACACAGTGCATGGGCATAGCTATAATTGCTGTGCACGATGGCGAATCGACTCATTCGGATTCTCCTTAAAACTGCGCTCCACAACGGCAATAACTTCTTCTATTCGCACTGTTTGTCGTCTTTGGGGAAACGTGTTATCCACTAGAGTGTACGTGGTGCGAAAACGATTCATCATGCTCCAAATAACATGCTCAGATGGACGTTTATGTCGACCGTAAAATGGACGTAGCGGACGATAAGTTTGGCGAACCAAACCATGGTTTTCAATATAAGTTTGCACAATATGCATGCGTTGTTCTGGCGTTAATCTATTCATCGTAAAGTGGCAAAACGCACTAACCACAAATCAACTTTCAACTGTCAAATTGACAATATGTAGAAGCAGTATTGCCAGTTTAGAAACCAAACCTCTAAAAAATAAACACCCTTTACAACTAGAATGGCAGGCCCTATTTTCACAGCCCCTATTTTCTATTCTGACTCTAGAATAGCAGCTCTTAATTTTAAGCACGTTTTTCTGATAATAAGTTAAATTTAGTTTTCCTAACTCTTTTCACATTTTTCAACTACGAGTAGCTTAGGCGAATACTCTATTGTTTCCTTTGATGGCTTCAAGTCGCCTAGTACCATTGACATACTCGTATATCTAGTTATGATGGCAACTCTGAAGACAATTTTCACTGCTGGTCATGTACTTGCACACAGACCGACCCTTTGGCGAACAGTCAGAGTAGCCTCTGCACCAACAGTCTGAACTCCTTCATATTGAAAGGCATTTCGAATATGGTCGAATTTGTGGAAAACTACTTTGCGAACGCATCCTCTGTCCAAGATCCAACATGTCTACCAAGTCCAAAAACTTGCGATATTGCGTTACAAAATCTGCTTGGCAGAATCAAAGCCGCATTACACAAGAAAGAGAACGCGCCGGACATTTTCTTCCACATTGAGAGTGCTTTCGACAACGTTGCTCTTGATGGCATGATTAGACGACTTAGACGAATCAATGGTTTTGAGGAGAAGAGCAATGCTGGTGAATATGACTCTGAATGTTGATTCTGAATGCCGCGAACTTTCGAAGACAAGCTTAAGCAAAGTCTACCCGCAAGGCGGAGTCCTGTCTCCATTACTAGTGCATGTTGACCAAGTCGCTGCTTTATGATCTCAATATGAAGATTGTACTCGTATAGTATTGCATGTTGTACATGAGATTGCCTGATCTAAAACGCAGGCATCTCTAGACGTTATCGACGTTTGGTGCACAATAAATTGACCTTCAGTCAATCCTCCTAAAAAGAAGGTTTTTCGCCGCTTTTTGAGTTTAAACGCATCATCTTTCATTTGTCGAAGGAATGTAAGTATTTGGGCGTCATCCTGGATAACAAACTTCTTTGGACTAAACTTCCAAGGTGCTATCGGCTTTCTGGCATTATAAATAAGCTTTCGGCAAAACATGGCGCTTCCCATCAAGGAGACAACTCGGATCTACATGACTGTGGCCAGGCCAATTATATTCTATTCGTCGGTTTCTTGTGGCACAAGCTTCCAGAGAAATATTGTACATCGCTGCTATTATTACCACAATGATGAATCTCCATTCTCATAATATTCATATCATGAGCTGCGCTCTCAAAGCTCTCTTCCCTCTAAAAACAGAAATGCTACTAAACCGCTTGTTGATGACCTTTCGCAAGAAATGTCCTTGACTCTGCTAAACTCCTGTTGCACAAAACTTGGTGCTCAAGAATGGCTTTTGTCAGAGTCTGACCTAGAAAAGCTTTGAAGATGGTGCTGAAAACCATTTACAATGTGGTGCTGGTGCATTTCTGGAGGACGATAAAAATATCTGATTTCACTCGTCGTTAGAAATACTTGCACCCCACTTCCAAGCATATACGCTATTCTGAAGGCAACCTACTTCAGTGGTGGAGAAGTCGAAATACCTGCAAATGCCGCGACAGCGAAGTTGCAATAATAGCTTTGCTGAACCCTATCACGACTGACACGATAGCTTAAGAATGCAAGACTTCTCTGGACGCAGCCGAAAGGTTGTAAGCTGTTTACAGGTGTCGTGATGGGCACTACGATCTTCCTAAGCACCTAAGTGGCTTACGATGGTTGCTGTGAGAGTAATAACGATATGGTGGAGTACTAATTTGAGAAATTCCAGTAAAAGGAACACACAAGGAGTGCGATAGACTACTAGTAATTCTTTGTTGACGGCTCTATACCCGTGTCTTCAATTTAGAGCTCACACATGATGTCCGGAATTTTCATAAACTCGGTTACATCTTTGAGTGAGCCTGCAGTGATTCTGCCTCAAGATATATCTTATCTAGAAGACGTAGACGTTACAGTGACAAAGGACATGTTCTGCTGTTTCTTCGTCCTCGTTACACATGCATGCGATAGTTGCTATCTTGCGCTATACCCATAGTCAAAAGATGTTTTTTGACTTTGCAGTGACCCGTTGGGTATCCGATTACTGCGTGTATCTGACCCTTAGATAGCTGCAGAAGTTATTTTGTTCTTTTGTTTGGAGCTGATAAAAAGTCGTTGACTTGCTAGTTAGTAATGCATTTTATATAACTTTTTATGGAGCTAATTGGTAACCCGAAAAATGGTCGTGGTAACATGGATGTTGAGGCCGAGACTCTGTTAGTTCTGGCTAGTGTTTTGAGAAGTAGTCCCAGACAATTTTTCAGGTTAACTCCAAAGCGTTGATAGCAAGTACAGCCGTTCAGTTCTTGTTGGTGGTAGATATGCTTAAGTAATGCCGAGATCTATTGCTTGTATCTTAGGTCAATTTTCTTCTCATGGTGAAGGCAACTATGGTACCTTTTTAGGGTTGACATTGAGTTCAACCTTTATGTTACGATTTGCTATGAGGTTAAGAGCTCTGTAGAGGTGATCTAATATTGTCTTTTTCAATTTTCTAATTACAATCTTATAATGTCATCCTTAAACATAAAAACGGTCGTTGGTAAGTATAGTCAAGAGTTCATTGATGGTTCATAATAGAAGGAAAGAAACCCTACATTTACACGTAGTACTATCAATTTATTTGGATACATCTTGATAACTGGGCGTGATTTGTGTTGACGAACGCGCCTTCGATATCTGAAAAGCAACCAACCGCAATTTAATAGTATGTTAGTGATTTCTCAATCTTGGAGGTTAGATTTGGAAGATCGTGGGTGTTTGACTTTCCTGGCCGATAGGATTTTGATAGTTCAGTAGGCACACCACCAATTTCGGGTATGTACGAGTATCTCATGATAATTTTTCTCCTTCTTTTTGAAATATATCCCCAAGTATTTCGCAGATGCTTATCAGAGAAGATGATATGATTTCGGTGCCTTTCTAGAGCAGAGCCGGGAAGACTCCATAATCGTTCGGGGTTTTGAAGGGTTGAAACGAGCTGATTGCCCATTTCATGAAGTAGTTACCTTGCAATCAACCAATACTCTTTGATGGGTCTTATGATCCTTTCTTGGAGAAAATTTTCTAGGGAAAGTGGAATAACGGAGAATAATGGGAAGTGAATTTCGGGTAAAATTTTAGCGTCTCAAGACCGTTTTTAGCAGAAGTGCCATCTGTCATTTTCAACAACCCTATTTAATATGTGTGCTGTTTGGAGAGGATTTTGTTGATGTGTCAGCTGCTGCATGTTTCGCAAAATTGAGCCGAATTGCTGTCTTCTGGCATCAAGCACGTTAAGGATGAGGCTTCTGGCCCTTTTGATCTCATACTTGCGTGTGTTCCAGAGGGTGATCTGGTCTGTACACCACGGACATCAATAAGCAGCCGTTGTTGTGCGGTGAACTCTGAATGAAGTGTTGCTCTGTTCGCAGCTCGCATGTCCGGTTTCCTCATGAAATTTGTTTTAAGCCCTTCAATTCGCACCAGAATTTATCAGAAGTTGAAGAATAATTTCCCTCCTTTCCAAAGGATTTGCTCTTTCTTTCTATTTCTCATCTATTGATAAAATAATAGGAAAACTATTGTCTCCAGTGCAGTTCTTGGTTTCTTTGTCATGGCATGAGTTTCAATAAGCGACCGTTTTTGTCTGATTTGTCTACCTCCGCCAGAAGGCATTTCTTAATTTGCTAAATTTTTGAGCAGTCAGCGACTCTTCCGGGTGTATTGAGTTCATAATGACAACTTTACGTTCGATTGTAGCATCCCTGTAGGATAATCCCGATGTACGGGGTTGCCTTTGTGTTTTTTTTTTTTTGTACTTTATGGGCCATCCACTCTCTTAACAGCATTAGAACGCTTATTGGCTTCTGAGTGAGTCGTGGTGGCTGCTTTCTATACCCAAGGATGTTAGCGGTTTGTGCGATGAGCCAGCACTTGTGTTTTTATTTGACACTGAGTGTGGCTTCTATTTTTTTATTTCTTGATTCTTTGGCGAGTTGTCCGTGGACCTGGATCTTTTGGAGGTGCCAGGGTTATCGGCTTCTGCTGCCCCCTAAGCAAGAACCTGTGCATATCGTATGCACGCTTTGGCCTTTGCTTTCCTTTTAATTTCATACCATCTTTTGCCATTTCAGCAGCTCGACGTTTCTGAGCTCCAATGAAATATTCAAATCACTCATGGGCTTTAGAGTATCTTGCACTGTTGATCAACAATGGTTTAGCCTTTATTGGAAATGAGAGAGTTAGCTCTTCTCTCTAGAGGGGATCGGAGAAGATATTACTATGAGAACGTGGCTTGCATCCCATAGGGACTTTACGTAAGCGATGAACATATTTGATTCTCTGCACCATTTATTCCACAGCACACCTTGACTTGAGAATGTAATTTGTTCTGGGTACATGGAGGCGCAGGGCCTACTATTAGCCACCTGGGGACGCGGCGTGTCGCCTGAGAAGCTAGTGTTATGCCGAATTTTTATAGGTAAGCTTTTATATATAAAAACAGAACACATCGTCTTGTTAACAAACAGTTGATGCATTCTCTAGTGTTGCCCGCTTCAACTAGACCATAAGCTTGGGATGCGTAGTTAATCGTAAAGCCTGGCTGCTTAGTACAGCTCCAAGAACTAGAATATCACTTTCTCTATAACAATAAAACGCAATCGAATTGAACCATTAGAAAAAGTTCCCCCCAAATAGAAGTGGCAAAATTCAACCCCCCCCCCCCCCCCCCCCCCTCTAAAAAGCACTAACAGTTGAGCTGTTGGAAAGTTCCATAAGTCCGCACGCTATCCTGTCACCTCCTCCTCGGTGAGGATAGCGAAACAATAACTATTAGTAAATCGAATTACGACACGTAAGCCCCATTCGGTTCAAAAAGGAATACAAAAGCTGTCAGGTGTCAAAACTGTCTTTCAACTCGACGCTAAGTTCTTGTCTAACCCAGGTCGCAAATCCTACCACCGATACCTAACACCTACCTGCTGCAGAGTGGAAGTATTTACAATATATAGTTTCTCAATCCGCATATCACTCTCAGACGTGCACTGTGCCAGAGCTAATTTCGAATAGTACTCCCTCGCATACGGATAAAAGGATATACCTGAGCAATAAGCAAGAAAGGAAAAAGGAAAAAAAATCCAGAATCGAATATTTTTAGGATCAGCTAGCATTTAATTGGATTTCACTTTACTACTGGGACAGCTGTAAGTGGGTTCTGAGTCTGACACAACTGGTAGAAGGGGTCGATTTAACAGTTTGACTGTAAGGAGTCCTTGAAATCCAAATTTGCATCGAAATAGCTCTCTTTTCGTTTTCTTTTTGTTTTTATTAATTTTGACTGCCAAAAGAAGTGAAAGTAAGAGAGAAAAGTGCAAATGGCTGGAATTCCAGGTTTTGGAGATTTGAGATCACGAAATCGGTCAGTCGATGAAGTATCTGCATACAGTTGTGACACGATGAACGTATGGCAGACACTCGAAGTTATTGCGGGCAATAATTTACGTAAACGCTTCCATTACGAAGGATATAGTGATGCTACTAATGTGCTAAGAACTCTGACACCTTCATCCCATCGCAGGGATAGTTTTGTGGATAAAGCTAATTCACCGGAGGAGGAGAAAAAGTTTGGCGGCTCCAATAATAGTGAAACGAAAAATGAGCAAGAAGATACCGAGGTGGTGCATCCTCCAAAGGATATCATTGAAAAGACTATGCGAAGCTATGGAAAGGAGAGGAAGAAAAAGTCGAAAAGTGAAAAAGTTTTATCCGATTCCGCTGAAAAGGACGAACTCTTGAAGTTGACACTGGAATGCACGGATTTAGTGAAATGCAGGTTGGTGGCATTTTGATTGTATTTATATTGTTTAAACAAATCAAGTGTGTGTACTATATTGTAGTTCGTTTCAATCTTTAGCATTATTTGTATTTCCTGTTGGGTTGAGTTTCATTCTTATTTTTCTTCTGTTTCGTTTTTTGCCTTGAAAATCAATTTAGTTGGCTTTGACCTTGCCTGCAGCTTGTATTTTAAACATAGCTTGTCCATGTTGTCCCGTAGGGGGTTTATGAATTGTTTACCACCATTCTTTGTCAAGTAAAAGCCGATAAGTGGTCTTTAAATAGCAAAGTCCATATTTTCCAGGTGAGCATTTTTGTATTAGATAGCAGAAGAAGCCGCAGTGGCTTAGACTAGGAACCCTTCAATTTTCTGGGTCACTAAACTGGGATATAGGAATACTCAATACTCTTGTGAAAGATGCGCTGCCTGAGGGCACAAACAGTCACATAGAGTTGGTTTTATGGTTTTGTTATCTAACAGAGCCAGCTTAGTTTCGGAAGACAATATCACTTTATGTGGGAGATATCATAGACCACTGTGTTAAGGTGTTAAGGTTTACGTTCAATGGATTTATAATTCCCTTAGCCTGTCTGATTCCTTAAACATTATTCCAGTATGTAAGATGTAGCTCCTTTTCCACAAGTTTAGCTCAATATGCTGATGAGCTTAAAACTAAGGACACCGAAGTAGAATGTTTCACATATCCACCTTTCAGTAGAGCACTATCTTGCTAACTCATGAGCTGCTCCTTAACTTATATCTCTCTGTGAACTGGTACCTGCCAGTGTTTAACTTTATTCATACTATAGAACCCAAGCGCCTTATGTGCTGATTGACTGACATTGAATATATTGATTGTGTCCTGTCTCGAGGTTGATACTGACTCACGTACATAAGTATATAGCAAATTACTCGGTCTTATAGACGTCTGGGACCATCGGGGTACATTCGAGACCCAATTATTTAGAACAAGTATTCTGGGAACGATATCATTCTCCATTTTTGACCCATCAGCATACCACATCAGAGTTCAACAGAGAATCCTCAATTTCCCAGTCAAGTCACCTTAGGATTTAAGTCTCAAATTTCTACCTCAACAAGATTCTAAAAGGCAGCCTACCATACAGTGCAGTACTATGTTTTTTGTGCACAACTGTGATAGCTTGGGAACTACGAGTATGTCAATGCCATCAGCGTGTGCAAGAAGTTGGTTATAGACAGACTTACGAGATTTGCTAAATTTTCTCTAGTATCATGTAATAAGAGTCACATCTTACCTAAACCCTTTTTAGATCTGCTCCCCACCTTTACCAAGCAGGGAAAGTTCACCATAGTCATTCTGCACAGTCTGACGAGTTTGTGGGGGATGCCAAAACTAGAACTGGCTTTGTATAGCCTTTGTATTGCCTCTATAGGTGGTATCATATACTTACTTACTTAGGTGGCGCTAGAGTTCGGGCTGAACCTGGGTCTCAACTAACAAGCTTCTCCAGTTAGTCCCGTCTTTAGCTAACTACTTCCAGTTGCGCACACCATGTCGGTTGAGGTCCCCTTTTACTTGTGAGTGAGGTCTATCTCTACTGCGTTGTTCCTCCGGGTTAGATTCGAAGACTCTGCCGGCCGGTACATTGGTGGCCATTCCTTCTGAATACATGTTCTAGCCATCTCTGGCGACTGATGCGTAGGTTTCTGACTAGGTCGATGTTGCTGTATACCTTGTAAAGTTCGTCGTTGAATCTTCTCCTCACAACCCTCTAAGTAAGACTGGGATGATCAAGGCCTTACATGGAGTAAGGTAAGAGTGATTTCTACTGAGCTGTTGTTGGCAGAACTTATATTGTAGCAGAGCCAGGGTAGATAAAGTAATCTACTACCTCGAAATTATGGCTGTCGACTGAGACCTTCTGTCCAATTCGTTGTATGTCCCTTCTTGTTGGCAGCTTATTCTTGTTTTTGTACTCATTTACCGCTAAGTCATTTACAGCAGCTTTCAGTACCTCGGCTGGTAACCGGATCTAGCTGATTTGTTGGATTTTAGCTTAGATATTGCTATCCTTGCTTTGTTCTGGTCAGGTGGACGGAAGTTTTGGCTATCATCCTCTAAGTGGAATGGTCTATTCTGCCTGATGGTGGTATGTTGGGCTTTTTCGTCTTTACGGGGTCTGCAGAAGAAATTTTCCCATATTCTGGGGACCAATTGTAACTACTGTTCATTCTTCATTTCTAAAGGCTTTTGTACGGGTCTTCTTGCCGTGAAACGTTCTTTTTACCTGTTGGCAAAATTGTCATGCGTTATTCCAGGAGTACAACTCTCAATATCTTCGACCGCGCCCGTCTCTTCTGCTCGTAGAGTTCACGAACGGCTCTCGTCCTTTGTTGCAGCGTCGCTTTGTACGCTTCTTATTTAGCTGCATGTGCTTGCCTCATACCAGAGATTTCTTGGGGATAGTCGGGTGAAATCCAGCACATCAGTTGTGGCGTCTTTGATGGCACATTGATAGCGTTGCCACTGATCTTCGGTGCTTGATGCTGGCGGCATAGGAGTTGATGAGTCGTTTCATGATACGCATTCGGCGTAGATTCGGCCAGTATTTATTGATTGCAGCTTGTCAACGTTATATCTTCTGACAGTAGTTCTTCTATGTTGTGGCCCTTGCGAAATCTTCATTCGCACCTTGGCTGCAACTAGGCGAAGACCGCCATGTCCACAAGGATATTGGGATAAGGAAACCGTAGGCTTGCTATAGTGATATTTCGTCTCACCGCCAAGTCGATAAGTCTATGTCCGTTGCCAGGCGTGATATCTTACCAACTATTCTACCAAAGATGGTCTCCTTTCCTTTTTCCTTTTTAAAATCGCCTAATACGATTTTAACGTCAAACTTCGGACACTGCTCATAAGCCTTGTGGAGAAGCTCATAGAACTAATCTTTGGTGGCGTCGTTCTTGTCTTCTATAGGGGCATGGGCGCATATTAGGCTTATGTTAAAAGCTCAAAACTTGTTGGTAAGTCTGCCGCATATGGCAAATCCTGATCCGTATAAGCGCTCTTTCTTTTCCCTATATCACAGTTTCTCATCCTCCTTATGTCCGGTCCATTCCATCGCACTTCGTGGATTCCGGTGATATATACATGATAGCAGTCAAGGGCCTCTGCTGCACGTGGCCTGTTAAAGGTCCGAACATTCCACGTGCAGATCCGAAGGTCGTTGTCCTTTAAACGTTTGCTAGTGTCGTCTACAGTGATACCACGGGCATTGAATTTCTCGCGCAAAAGAGCCTTTGTTTCGTTGGCTGTGTGGCAAGTGGCACCATCCTGTTGGAAGCACATATCGTCCAGGTCCATATCCTCAATTTCTGGCCACAAGAAGTCCGTTATCATCTCGCGATAGCGAACACCATTCACGGTGACTGCTTGGCCGACCTCATTTTCAAAGAAGTACGGCCCGATGACGCCGCCAGCCCATAAACCGCACCAAACAATCACTCGTGGATTCTCATTTGCCAAAATTCGGCAATTCTGCTTGTTAACGAATCCACTGAGGTGAAAGTGTGCCTCGTTGCTGAAGATAATTTTCTTTGTAAAGTCACCATTCACTTCTGTCTGTTCAACCAACCATTCAGCGCATTGACGACGCTTGAAATGGTCAGTAGGCTTCAGCTCTTGAGCCAATTGAACCTTGTAAGCGTGTAAATTCAAATCTTTATTCAAAATTCGCATCAGTGATGTTCGTGAGACGTTCAATTGTTGGGCACACTATCGCGAACAACAGCAATGTTTTCCGCATAACGAACTGGGCGAGCATGCACAGGTGTTTTCATATTTCCTACAGATCCGGTTTCCTGAAATTTGCGGCCAATTCTCCCGATTGTGGACACATTTGGTCGATTATGCTGACCAAAAAAATCACGAAGTGCACCAAAAGGAATTTTGATTTGAACGCCCATTTTCGTAAAATGCTTCAACAATCCTAACGCGCTGCTCAATTGTGTACCTCTCCATGGTTGAATTTGTCAAACGCTAATACAAAGAAATGTCAAATTAAGTTGGCGAAAAAACTTGACGTTAAGGTGTAACATCGTGCATTATGGTTGGACCACCCGATATTTCTCTCTGGTTTTTTTTTTTTTTTGGACATTTGACAACAGCTGTCGGACAATCAGACCTACTAGATCGCGTTTCTCTTCTGCTAAAGGTGTAAACAATTGAGCGAAATACATTCACCGATCTGTTTATAAGTTTTTATAGTGCATGCGGAATTGTTTTTTCCAACATTGTAAAGCTAGTCCGTATCTACGAGTATGTTCTTATTGTTGATTCTTCTGTTGAGTGAATTCTGTGATTAGATGATCCCGAAATTGTAACGGTCGCTGTCTACGGATACAGTATAAAGACACAAAATTGGCGGACTCAGAACATCAATGAAAAGAGGATATTGTGTATTCAGTCAGACATATCAGGTTTAATCCAAAGTTAGTAAGCATTCTGCGACTGTACTGTATCATCAAAATAAGTCAGGTTGGCTATGCCGTGATGGAACGATACCAGTTTTAGGATGAGAAGCCATTCTTTACAGTATCTATAAATCCAAGAATAAAAGTTTATCAATTAAGTCATGATTTCGAGTTCGAATTGTTATTTTAGTTAAACATTAAAGCTCTTCGGAGTAAAAGCTTTCACATTGGTTCTGATACTAGATACAAACTTATTTTTTAGTACAAAATGTGCATTAAATTAGGTTATGGCAGGAAATACAATTTGGTTTGTGAATTGGATATGATAGGGTGCGTGAAGCAATTATTGACCTCTTTTTTAACATAAAATTTGATTTAATTGATTAAGTTTCTAACACGTAGGTATAGCAAACGCAATCAATAAAAAGTTAACAAAGTACAATATATTCTGTCCAAAAATGTACTACTAGATTGTACGCTCGTATATTAGTTTCAGTAAAATAGTTCATATTCGCATACAATTAACAACTACTGTCAAATTTCGTGCTTGAATACTAAAGAAATCCATTGTCACAAAGCCAGACTCACCGTAATTTGCAGAAGTATATTTCGGGTTTCTCCAAGTACCTATATCTATTCTGTCTGGCTGTTCCCCCACATTAGTTGCTATTCCTTTTCCATCCGATGTAATAGCGGTCAGTAAGTGTAAGTTTAGGATTTCTGTTTAGGAGCTCTTTTATGTGTTATAGCGAAATGAGGTTGGAAAATTAATTTCGGAGTGCTATCCAGAGTCTTTCTTTCGCAGAATGGGCTGCACAACCCACAAACTTTGAACTGGTTTATCGAATAACTTTTCTCTCCTAGCTACCAAAATCACTCCCATTCACTTTTGATGAGGTCTGCGTCATACAGTAAGACTTCGGCGATTGGTCGTGAAAGGAAAGCCAAAAGTTTGCAAGAAGGATCCTTCGTTTGATCTTCATAGTGATGTCGTTGTTTGACATTATTGTTGAATCAAGATAGAATAAGCATTCAAAGCTATAGCTTCCTATTATTTTCTTCAAGCTTGAAAAGGTATTTTATTATTCCCCTGCAGGAAAATAATCGCAAAGACGTTATTTCCAACTAACGACCAATTGCTAAGTTGTCCTGCATACCTAATCATTATTTATGACACAATGATTTCCCATTGTAAATCTATTGTTTTCCAAAACCAACGCGGATTTCTCAAAAGTAGATCTAAAACCACTAATCAAACATATCAAGCACTTTATGTGCACTAGAATCTAGAAATTAAGTTGACGTGACCGCCGCCGATTTCAACAATGCCTCTATGGTGTCCCTCAAGGTAGCCGCCTAGATTCCTTATTATTTATTCTGACTAGCTATTAACGATGTTGATTTTACAATATAATTGAAAATTTACACATATCTGTTTACACAGATGGTATGAAAATCTTTTGGCATATTGTATGTATACCATCTTTCTCAGACTGTCTATCACTGCAGGAAGATCTACACAGATTCTGTACTTGGTGTCAGAAGAATTTCCTTGAGCTTAATGTGAATAAGTGTCAGGCTATAACTTATACTTTCCCTGTGGACAGTAATTGTTTCGGCAAGTATATGGAAAGGGATGCAGTCAGGTCCTTAGGGTATGTGGCGCATACTCTTAAAATGTTTTTACACAGCGCGGGCGAAGGGAAATTAAGGAGGAAGAAAAGAAAGATACTGGTGTACATTGGTCTTAAATGTTTGCAAGTTACAATGCCTAGGAAGTGGAAAGTACGGCAGTTCATTCCATTAGCAACGAATCACGATATTTCAGAGTGCGTCCGAAAGATGGCCAGAGCGTATACTAATGAGAATTCATAACGAGACGGGTATAACCGTTAAAGGTTTGAAGGGACGGAATGCTACTGGCAACGAAAAAACTAAGTGAGACATAAGACATTACGTAGGCGTTCAAGGGTGCCTATTGGTTGACTGATATTATTACCACCTATGAGTTTTATTGCACGGTTTTGAATCATATCTAGCAGGTGCAGATTTGTTTTAGGTGCACCTGACGAGATGTGAGCACTGTGGACAAAAACCTTATGTATTGCGGCCAGATCAGAGCGGGAAAAGTATTTCGTACATCGTTTGAGGAAACCTAGACATTTCGCACCATTATTGGCTACATCGAATATGTGACCATACCAACTTAAGTTTTCAGTGACATACATACAGTTTTTCGGTTTAAATGATGTAAGTGCCATTCGCGGATAATGGCAGGGTGTTCAAATTTCGCTTTAACGACAGCATTGCGTTTTAGACGCATTAAATTCCACTCTGTTCACAGTTCCGCAATTAGTTATGCTGCTAATATCGGAATTTATTGTGCTTAACGTATGCTGCAGTACCCGTTCTACAGCCGAAGAACAGGCCGTGAGTCCGGGAACGAATACGAAAAGCGAAGGGTACTGTTATTAGCAAAGGAATATATTGGATTACAAATAGCAGACGTGAAATCATTGATGGAAATAGAAAAGATTGTCGGAGACAGAACAAAGCCCTGGGACACACCATCATTTATTTTGTGAATATCAGACTTGAAATCGTCCAAGACAACTGAACGTTCCGAAAGGTAAAGAGATTCAAATGCACGCATTTTCGACAAAAGAGCTTGATGTCAAACTCTATCAAATGCTTTAGAAATATCAAGTGCAATTTGCTTTCTTTCACCGAATTGATGTACTCTTTCGTTTCACTTTTAAGTGAGACAGAGACCAGTGGACCTGTTGCTATGAAAATCGTACTGCCGATCATTGAGAAGTTTTCGTGTTTCGAGATATTTCATGATCTGTCGGTTTATCAGCTTTCCATGACCTTGAAAAGAAGGGACGTAAGTGCGATGGGTCTGTAGGAGGAGAGAGAGAAAGATTCGCCTTTTTTAGGGACGGCATAGACAAATGCCGTGTTGCCTCAGTTTTTCGTCGTGTTGGAATTTCACACGCTGACCCTGACAGCTCGAGTCGTATCACGTCTTTTGCTTTGGTTTGATACTCTTCATCGGATGAAGGATAAATGAGCTCATTCCAAAGAGGAGAGGTTATTGAGGAAACATAACGACCAGTTAAAATTCCTAAAGAAGTTGTTAAATCCAGTACAATTGATTTTCTTGTATTGGCGTTCGGTTCTATTAGAAACGTTTTCTCTAGCTGTGTGGTCAGTATACGAGAAATTAGCTGATACGAGACAATGGTCCGACAAACCCAGAGCCGTATCACTCTCTAAACCTACTGTACCTTAGGGAGCTGCTGGCAAGCTCTTTAAATGATATTTCTTATCCCATTATGTAGGTAACACGTTTCTATTCAATATCACGAAGAGCTCACATCCCGGACCGAAAACCCGCCGCGAACTCCCAACCTTCCTTATACGGAGACAAACTCTGGATACTACTCAAATTCAATCACAGAACTCTTTAGTTTCTTTGGGATGTTGTCCAGGCTGTTAATTTGTTCGTCATTTCTTCTTACGTATTTGTGGAGAACGGTGCAAAATCAGGATAGCTCTTTACTTAGGTACGGACAGAAGGCTGTAGATTTACATTTCAGTCCGGTGAAGTTGCTTAACTTCTGTTTGTTGTGTCGAAACAATTATTCCTAAAAACTCTTTTTGAATCGGGTCGTGACCAACAATTTTTCAGAATTTACCTCTGCACCTCTGCATACACTCAGCACATTTTGGAATCTCTCTTCAGTTGGACTGTTTTATGGAGAAACCTTGTGCAAGTTATCACCGCGACTCGTATATATAGTATGTACCTGCAAACTTGACAGTAATGATACGATTTTACTCACTGATTTTTTATCTAGTGAATAATTGGTGTATTGGTGCACTGAATAGTCTCTCTCGTTACAGTATACCATATGTACGAGTATATGCCTTCCTGCATTTTCTGTGGCTTCTACTTAGTACAAATACTAGTCGACCTTCAACAGAATCCTACACTGTCACTGACTATTACCATTCGCCTTAGATGACGTATGTGTAGAATGCATATTCAAAGGGCCAGCTTCCGCGCTCTTGACGTAATGTCTTGACGTATGTAAATGGTGAAACTTCGTGAAGGGAACCCTTAATTTAGTCGACTTTCTAAAAATATCCCTGACGATCCTTCATTTACGCCGAAAATAAAGAGTTTCCACCCAAAACCAATCGATGGATAGTCGTATTCAAACTACTTACCTACATCGCTTATTGTGTCAATTCATCACAGGCCATGTCGTCAAAGCTTACAACAGTAGGTAATCCAGAAATACGAATACATGTATGTATGTGTCCATGATCCATTATCTATTATCTATTACCCATTGAGCACAACCCTTCAGCCAAAATCCATAAAATATCATAGTAAATGCGTACTCAGTCGGATATTAGGTATGTTACATACGGTAAGTGAAGAACATACGAATACCATCCTTTTCGTAAAGGTAACATTCCCACGCGAAACCCCCGTACTCGTAGGTACAATAAAAGAAAACACACAGGGAGTAAGTAGCAAATGGAATGGCTTTTAAATCGTATATCATTCGCATTCGCATGAAGTTCATCCATTGGATACATGCGATGTCCTACATGTCACGTAAAACCTTGACGCCGTCGAGCGTCTTCTCATGTCAGACTTGTCAAATAGTTTCCATGTCACTCAGAGATTAGCAAATCCTTTGTTCTTCCTTCTTTTACTTATCTTTTTTGTATTCTTACAATTTTCTTCTTTTCCTTTTTACTCAAGAAGAACAAAAGAAAGGGATACAAGGATTACTTAAGTATGCAAATGTAAACACTAAATATACAGTGAGTGATTTTATTTTTGCCATTTTGTCATTTAGGTACACACACTAGACCTTGTTGTCGAATGTGAAAAAGTTCTTAGTCGTCCTGAAACTATAGATAGTTATCGTCGGCACTTTATTCGGAGAAGTTTGAACGTTTGAACATAACCCGCTGAGTCGTTACGCCAGAATCGTACTCGTTTATTGGAAAAGTTTTTTTAAAACATCAACACCTGGATTCTCTCAGCTGAGTGCGAAACCATGAATGACATAGATTTGGACTTTATTAAGTGCATTTATGAGCCGGTCTATAACAAGTGAGTCTAGTATTGCATACAAAAGCTATTAAGTTCAAAATGATTATGTCAGACAATTAAGGATCTTAATTAAAGGATGCATATACAAGCTTTCAAGTGTTTAGTGTTTGACAAACACAGATCCCACCATGAAAGATGTGATTAGGATGTTCAATTTTGGAGTTGAAAACTATGTATTTCCAGCAACTAGTTTGAGTGAAATTATTCTTTGCTGGTATGGATGTGATATTATCTTCATTCGTGTCTTTCTATTTTGAAAAACATCGGGATGTCAAGATGCAATTCTGTATTGTGAATAGTTATTTCACGACCTGTGGGGATTTTATATCCCCCGAGATAGCACTGTCTTTCATAACTGAAGATCACCGGGAACATACTCGTATTTCCCACTCGTGTGGACCAACTCTCCTGAAATCCACAATGACTTGATCCTGAAATCGAGATTTCCGTCTTTTCTGTCGTGTCGAACCTGAGGACAGGAAATCCTTTCACTGGAGTATTAGTTCTATTCACTCGATGTAACCGAGTCAGAGCAGTTATCTTATTTTGGCGTCTTAAACTACCCCCACATCTTGGATAGATCACAGAATTCACTGTAGTATCTTCGCCTCCACTCAACCTCTAGCATCATTGACCAAATAATCGGAAAACAATTTTTTTTTAAAGAGCTCACATTACATCTGGCCCATTGTTCTTGACTTGGCTTAGAGTTTTTCATAAAGCAGAATCGAGGTTTTTTTTCCGAGATTTCGAAGGACTAATCTTTGTCGATTCGCTCTTAGAACATTGCTCATAGAGTTGATGTTATCTCCGAGACAGTGGCACATGCTGGCGATTGAGATTATTTTTTTGTTTATAATATGTGTTTGATGTCTTTCCCTGCTTTATTAATTGAAAGACTAACTCGTGCCTCTGCTTCAGATTTCGTAAGCGCAGGTACAATGATTCTGTGCGAACGAGCGATTTTAAAAGGTGTTTTTTTTAGAGGTATACAAATTCAGTATGAAATAAAAGATTTGAAGCTTATGTTAATGTCTATGATATTAGCTTTCTTTAATAGATAATTTCATGCCATTAGTTCTTAAATATGATATAGGGCAATCGTGAAGTCCAATTTTCGACAACTTGATGGAGCAACTGGGGCCGTATATCAGCAATAACGCGGAAAATGTTGACTTCCAAATCGCCCAACGTCTCTGGTCTATCGGTATAGACTAGTGACTTCACATACCCCGAAAGAAAATAATCTAAAAGTTTGAGATAACAGGCTCGTGGAGACCAGTTCACAGGTCCATTACGCGAAATTACGCGTTCAGCAAATGTTTCCCGCAATAAATTGATGGTATCGCGCGGCGTGTGGCATGTTGCGTTATCTTGTTGAAACCAAAGCTCGGTCACGTCAATGCCATTCAACTGAGGAACGAAGAAGTCAGAAATCATGTTACTATAGCAATCTCCATTGATGGTAACATTCTGGCCGGCATCGTCCTTAAAGAAATATTGGCTCTTGATGGCCGATCGATGGTCGACCGTAAAATAGACGTAGCGACGATAAGTTTGGCGAACCGAACCATAAATTTCAAAATAAGTTTGCACAATTTGCACGCGTTGTTCTGGTGTTAATCTATTCACCGTAAAATGGCAAAACGCACTAACGACAAATCAACTTTCAACTGTCAAATTGACAATCTGTAGAAACAGAGTTGTTAGTTTAAAAACCAAACCGCTAAAAAAACACCCTTTACGTGTATGCGTATCCCAACGGCTAGATGGACTTTTCGGACAGATTGCTGGAAAGGACTATAGGTCGTTTCTGACAAAGACTCCGTGCTTAATTGGGCCATTAGGCGAAAACAGACTCGTCCCTGTGCTGCACCCCAAGCAATGGCACAGTGCCCTGTGATGATATCAAAGACGACTCACGCATAGCAACAACAAATTCAACAACAGAATGTGATATATTCTTACTGTTTGTAGGTCAAAGAATCCTGACATACACTTGATCGCCCGATGAACGCATCCTCGATGCCTCTACTGGCCATGCTTAATCGAATTTTGACGAATTTTGTCCAATGATGGAGTACCATTACCTTTCACCGCAGTCATTAGATCATTTTTCATATCCATGTGCCTTTATATCTGCATATGGTCACCATTTTAACTATTAGCATCTTATTGAGGAAATTACTATAAGTTTCTAGGATCACTGATGTGATTATCGCAGAGTCGTGATGATTGAGGGCTACCTAACTGTCTATGTAGACAGAAATTGGCCTCCCGGCAATATTATTTTAAAAATAATTGTTGCGGCCTGAATAAAAGATACTACTTCGATTGGGGAGACCCTGCATCTATTCGGAGAGGAGTTAATTGGCAGGGTTTCTCAGTGGACCCCACCCCTGTAACGATGTTTATTTTAGAACTACTTATGTTGCTAGTTTCATCATGTCGGTGATTTGTTGTTCTTTTAAAGGGTTTTCGAATAGGGACTTGACAACTTTGAATTTAATTTTTGAACGCACTCTTTCACTAATCATCAAACTGTCACTGTCAATTTATTCAGTAATCTCAACATTTTCATCATGGTAAAGTACACGAACGAGCAATGTCTGCAAATTATAAAAATTTTCTACCGAAATTCGGAGTTGGTGACTGCAACTTTAAGAGCGTTAGCTCCAATTTTCGGTCGTACTCGTAATTCTCGCTCTAGTAGACAGGCAATAACAAGTTTAGTGCAAAAATTTGAGTCTACATGTTCGTTGTGTGATGTTGCCGTGTCAGTGAGACAACGGGTTGGTCGAAGTGTCGAAAATATCGCTGCCGTTCAGGCGTCCGTACCAAACGATCCAAATCAGTCAATTCCACGGCGTTCTCAAGAATTGGGCATCGCTCAGACCACATTATGGCGTATTTTGCGTAAGGATCTTGGTTTACACCCATACATGGACCATTTCAAGCGACGTAAGTTCTCCGATTGGGTTCTGGAGAAGATGCGTCAAGATTATGAATTTCATCACAAAATCATCTTCAGTGACGAAGTTCATTTTTGGCTCAATGGGTTCGTCAATAAGCAAAATACGCGTTATTGGCCGGGTGAAAATCCACATGTACTCCATGAATCATCACTTCATCCAATAACAATAACTGTTTTGTGCGGTTTGCATGCCGTCGGCGTTATTGGGCCATATTTTTTCGTCGACGATAACGATCGTCACGTTACTGTGAATGGTCAGCGTTATCGCGCCATGATCACCGATTATTTTCGGCCCGAATTGGAAGATATGGGCTTGGACGACATATGGTTTCAACAGGATGATGCCACAAGCCACACAGCACACGCTACAATCGATTCTCTTCAATAAGTATGGTGAGCGTGTTATCTCAAGAAATGGGCCAGTCGATTGGCCGCCTCGTTCGTACGATTTAACGCCGCTTGACTATTTTCTGTGGGGTTACGTTAAGTCAGTGGTTTATGCGTTGGAAGAGCTCAGAGCCAACATTGAACGCGAAATAGCGGCCGTTTCGGCCGAAATGTCCAGCGAATCGACCGCTGCAAACGTGCCCGCGGTGGCCATATGAACGAAGTCGAGTTCCATTCATAAATGTTTTGATTGTACTTCAAGCCGATAATAAAGTTTTTGAAATATCTCAAATGGTGTGCGTTTTATTTAAAAAAAAAGTTGTCAAGTCCTTATTGGAAAACCCTATACTTACGGGAATTCCTATCAAAATTCCGATAGAAAATCATCAATCAAGGAGAAATCTTGGAATCATGTGATTAGTTTTTGACAAGTTTATTTCTAACGAGAGGGTAGATTGCGACTGATTACAAGTTTAACTCCTGCAGCCTAACAGTCTGTTTTGCGTTGCACCACTGCAGTTTAAATCCAGCGGATTGAGGCTGAATATGGTCTCTAGTGCCGCTGTGGGTGTTGTCCTGATTAATCCCGTAATTCCGACGCCTCTAGATTTTAGTGATGTTTAATAGCTGGTAGTGCTTCCCTTAAACCTCGTGTAAAACAGCGAATGTCAAGCTGGATCTTGTAACCGCTGCGTAAAGGAAATGTATTAATATACCTGTTGAGGATCTGAAAGCCTCATAGCAGGAGTAGAAAGCTGCCCGATATTCGATGTTCTCTTTCAACTACCCAGCAACCGTGTCGATCTTTTTCAGTCCAAACTTAAATTCCCCGACTTCTGGGGCTTATAAATGGGGTTTAACATCTAGCCTTCTGCAGATAGCCAATTTCTCACCAGTAGTAGTACATTGACGAGATTCTCAAAGTGTAGGGAAATTTGCAAGTACAAAAATAGACATTTCTTTAGTCTAGCCCGTCGAGTTAGAGCCGTTGTCCTGAAATTTTACCAAGAACCCAAGAGAAGCCGGCCTTCTACTATACTAGAGGTACCGTGCTACTTTATTGGTTTGACTCTTGCAATTTCCTGCTCACCGATAACCAGTTGTCCCTGCATTATATCAAGAGAAGGGACTAGTCTACAGAAACCATAACTTAAGTGGATATCACTCGGCTGCTACCACCAATAACCGTTCATAAGGGTTGGAACCCTACTTGTTACCTATGGGTTACTTGCGTGGTGGAATACATAAAATGTTTGGAAACGGTTTGGCTTGGTGCTGCATATTCTACAAAATTAACAAAATAAGATTTCACAATCTTTCGAGGACCATACTTTCCCCTCCACTATCGGGCATCTAATTTTACCTTCGTTATTCAATCCCAAATAGTTAAAACCTTTGGCTGGCAATCTTACTACGACTCGTTACGAGAAGGAGGAAGTTGACTGGGCTGAGTCATCTAGTGCTTAGTGGCACAACTATCCAATTCTCCAACGAAGCGAAGTATTTGGGTGACATCCTGGATAACAAACTTCTTTGGATCAAATATGTTAAGCCTCTAAGGCGCTATAGGCGTTTTGGCAGTGTAGAGGAACTGTCTGCAAGACATGGAGTGGGTCATCGAAGAGGCATTCTTTGTATATACATGGCTATGAGAAGACAAGTTTTCATGAAAGTACGTCATTACTGCTTTTACCAGACTCGAAAGAACGGTTGGTTTTGTCTGGATGGAGGTTTCCCTAGCATGCCTAGTTCTGCTCTGGACTCACTAATTAATCTCGCTACCCTTAAGTACTCTTTGGTACAACACGCACTCCAGCTTCGATGACCATGAGGCCCTGTCCTTTGAGTCTCGTCTTATGGACATGCCGCCAGATGCATTGGCACCATAGCTTCTGTTGCTTAAAAAATACGAAATAGACTTTTTCTGTACCCAGCAGTGGTTTGGGGCAGAATCTGACATGGAAAGGAACGTAATCGAGTCTTCATAGATAGCTCCGAAACTGACTTAGTATGCGATGGTATCTTTCTGTTGTTGTTGTTAGGCTACGTCTCCACTTTCGAAAAAGAGCCGGTAGAAAATAGAAGGAGTATTTGGCTTGAGTTCGGAACTTTGTACTTCTTGGCAATAAGCCACCAAATCATAATAAATTGCCAGAATAGTAAGTTTGTCCGTTTTCACAATTCCAATTCTCAGAATAGATGGAATCAGTGCCGTACTAAAGGAATCTGAGTATTTTCCAACAGAGTGGACCAAAAGAACAATCGTCTATCCGCCTAAGAAACTAAATCCAAATAAGTGCTAAAACTGAAAAGAAGTTCGCGTTTATCCTTGCAGCCTCCGAAATAATAACAAAAACCATCTAAAAAGCAAATGAAAACTTCTGTTTCGATCAAGTCAATATCCTGCAGAGCGGCACCCTGCCGTTAACATTAACACACTGTTTTGCTTCCCGAGAGGGATTCGAGGGGATTTCGAAAATTTATGTGAGACCAGTTGGGGCGACTTTCCACCAGAATTTTATTTATCCAAGAAACCACTTGAGCAGCTGGAAAAAAATTCAATTCTTCTGGAAGTCATTGAGATCGGAATAGATTTGAAGAAATTTGCCATGGCAGGGCTATCCACTTTGGCTGCATTTAACGATATTAGGCGTTTATTGAAGTGCTTACTGATGGAACAGTAGAGGAAGAATTTTTAAAAGTCTTAAAACTCAAAGGAAAATTTCATTTGAAATGTCTGAGTCTGAGTGGGACGCGGGAGGTACAGCGCATACAAAAAGAGCTCGATGATTCTCAGCAGAATATGGCTGATTTTGAAACGAAAGTGTTTCCAAGATGGAAAGTAAGGCTCGACGAGAAACTGAAATGAAGCAATAAACGTGAATTAAACGAGATAAATTGGCATTTCTCAACACATTCTGACAAAAGAAACGAAAATCTTTAAACATTAGCTCTACTGGATGCTTTCTTTCTGATCTTTCGCTTACACAATCGGAGGATGATTTCCTTGATTTTCGTAGTTTGAAAACATAGCAGAAGCTCCGCGTTCTCGTGTTAGTACAGGAACTCCAAAACAAACACCACCAAGGCGTTCTGTATATTTAAATAAATGCACTTTGCTTTGGAACTTGGAGCCAATGAAAAGACTTGTGCAACTGCCAAGGTTACAATTCCTCAAGATGGTAGTGGACCTATACGAGCCGAATCTACCATTAAAGCTGTACCAATGCCAGAGGAACAACCAGTCGACCCCAACGCGTCTGTCACCTCACAAGGAAACTCTTCTAACTCAGTCAGTCCATCCATTCCGTCGCATTAAAGTGCTGTGATTGTGTCATCAGTTACCATATAGACTCTCGTGGCTTGTTGAGAGTAACATGCGTACCGTAGAGGGAACACCTACTGGGTTATATATCCGACCATACAGCAAACATTCCTTCTACGATGCCAGAAATTATCGTCCACTGCATTAATGAAATTGAAACCCGTAGTCTCAGCGTGGTTTGAATACCATATACCGAGTGTCCAGATCAGATGGGATTATTTCGCAAAATGACGGCCCACTAAAAAAGTATACTACACATGGACTGGATGGAATTTTCTAGACTCCTTTAATTTGAGGTCTAAGTCTGAGCAAGCAATTACTTTGTGACTGCACTCTTTTGTGTAAAATACAAACTAAATGGCCAAGGAAAGCCTCAAAACTATATTAGATTATTTCTTAAGAAAACCTCAATCAATAGTGACCTCGGTGTATACTTTCACAATTTCATCCACCACTCGGCATGTCCTCGAGTAAAGTAGTAACACCCAATTGAAATGGTATTTTGCAGAAGGACGCAATACTGAGAAGAGAATCCCATCATAAGACGCGTCACATAGTTACAAGGTTAGGCAAACAGTTCTTAGACGTGATAGCAATTCTTATTTGGTAAACCAAATTGCAATGATTCTTCGTTGACCAGATCTGTCGTCACAAATTCGATTTCCAATCATTGGTATGTCCTTGTACCTAAGGCGAAAACTTTGTTAAAGGACACTGACATGTACAACTGATTTACAGCGAAAATTCTTTCACAAACCTATAATGGTATTAACATGACATAGTTCATATCATTTCTGGAATTCGATTAGTGTAGGAAGTTAAACTCGTCCCACTTATTCAGTTCGTAAGTGCCGATTTGATTCCGGGTCAATGGACTTATTTAAGCTTTCGGTAATGCACTTGGTTTAGCTATTGAATTGGAAATAAATTGATTTGTGAATCCTTTACGAATGTAGGAGTTTTTATTAAAATTTATTCTGAATGAATAAATCGCAGCAATATGAGGAATATAAGGACAAAATGAATATTAAGTCTCCTCAAATGATTTGACACACTCTTGTTCGTAATTGAGTTGAAATGATAAATGAAAATCTAAATATTCTCCTGAATATCGATGTAAGATCCAGTATATTGGATACAACGATGTGCAAGCTCAGCGTCACTGATCTTAAAGTGGATACGAATATTTCCATTAAAGCTGAGTATATTCTTAAAGAGAAAAAAACAATCAAATTCGATGTTGGAAAGATAATCGGGCACAACTTGTAGCTATAGCTAAAAGCTAAAAAGGCCGGCCTACTCACTTACTTAGAAGGCGTTATACAGGTGGTCCCGGCTTCAAATAATCAATTTAATTTGCCGCGAATAAATAAGTTTTTGTTATTTCTTTACATTGTGTCAGTGTTTCTAATTTCGACAGGGATCTTAGTTTCCGCTCGCTTATTGATGGGATAATTATTAAAGCAAACTCATCACTTGGCTTCGTGAAAAGATGGTCCAAAGAATTCTGCAACCCGCACGTGACCAAATCACTATACATCACTCACGTTCGCCCCCTTCCCGAGTACGCAAACCAAGCGTAGTGTCCCTTTCAAAGAGTTCATGTATCCCGTATTGAGATCATCCAGCGTCTTTTTTTTTCGATTTGATCATCGAGGTCTAACGATCCTCTAATCTTACCTCCCTATCGAGACAGTCTCAAGCTCATTAACCTGAATACGCTTGAGGAACGAAGGGACGCAGCTGACATTCTTTTCATTCACCGACTCGTCTCAGGCTCCGTCGAATGCACGTCTCTTTACAACTCGATTTTCTTTTACACTAACCCTCGAAATCTACACTGCCACCGTCTTTTTTATGTACCAATCCGCCGCACCACATATGGCTCTAACGGACCAATATGCTGCGTAAGGTAAACTCCAACCTTTCCGTTTTCGATTTTAATCGCAGCACTCTCTCCCTCAATTCCGATATCCTTCATCATCCTTCACAAGTCATAGTGATAAGTCCTAGATATCGCTAAACCTTAATTTTCTTTTAGTTTCTAAGTCCTAGTTTTTAAGCTTGTATTAAGGCAAATAAATGGGGGCATTAGGCCAAACCAAAATTACAATTAAAAATTACACTAGTCGTTCCCGTATTGATTATTATGGCGGAACGTCTCTTAGTGGCCACTTCAAAAAATTTAAACAAAGAAACCTGCCTGCAAGTGAACGGCACCGCTGATTGTCGAGATCCAGTTAATCGTACCCACTCTAATTGGAACTGAAACCCTCCTCGAAATGGTTTGTGACAAGTTCCGTTTGGAAGAAGTCATTGGCATGAAAAAGAATATCTACACTCTGTGGGTTCGATATAAGAAATTTCAGAAATATCCATCCCTCCGTCAACCGATTCCAGTTCGTTTGTTGGGTTCTCACTACGATCACTATTATCTCAACTATGATAGCTATTCTCATGATGATATTCCAAATATGGTCTGCGTTGGTCTCCCTGGTCCTGGCACCGGTCATTATGCATGAATTCCGTCAAAAGGAATGATGTCATGTAAACTTAAGTTTACGGGATGCCCCTACATCCACGGGAGCAAGGATACGCCTTGCCATCGCTGTACGTTGATCTATTGATAGCAATTCGGAACTGTGTTGGGTCCACTCTTGGTATGAGTCGAAGCCCACCTAAAACCTCCTACTGTTCTTAGGGTCACAGCATCCAGTACTTATTGCAACTCTACATTGAGTCAAACCAACAGGAAGACCCTTCCCGCGACTTTGGGATTAAACCACAGCTGCCATGACGCTCCCACAAAGGGGCCTACCTCAAAAAATCAAGACTGGACCGAAATCCGAGGGCTCCTAACTGCTATGGTACTGCTATGGTACCGATTTAAGTCCTAGTAGGGACTACCGGTGGTCTTCCCACGAACAGGACCTATGACCAGCAACTTGTAACTGATTAAATCGTAGCAACCTTCGGTAGCTTCATCTGAAGATGTTTACGATAAGATCAGTACTTTGCTCTACCCCAGCTTTTTATTAGACAACGTCATTGATGGGCGAAGCCTTGATAATTGGGCGGTGGCCCCCCGTCAGAAGGAATGATCGAATTCGTCGCATTGGTTACAATTTGGGTCTGTTGCAGCATAGGTGGCTCTGTAAAGAAAAATCGACTGTCATTGCAGACCGCGGTTTACTAACCAAAAGTATCCAGAAGTAGAAGAAAGTGTAAAAGATATATGTACTGCAACTGGCGATTGATCTCTAAACTCCGCTGATAAAAATTTGGTTATAGACGGTTGGTTTTGCCTAGGTTTTTCACCACTAATTTGCTACACCACATACCATATTAGCACAGGTCAATAACTACAGTGCAGAGCCAATGAGTGATTTTAGGTTGCAGCCACCATTCACTCCATATAGCCCTTTGAATGTGATTAGGCGCATCCATGCTTTATAACATACATACGGTGTAGGACATATCGTTTCTAATTCAGGTGGTTGTCGAGAATTTTTCCTAAAAATGTAACCTTTTTGACAAATGCTAAAGTGGGGCTATACATATATGGTCTACTCCGACCGGTGTCTTAGAAATTCCAATTTAATCTGCATAGGCAAGCTTCCTTATTTAGAAGTGGACTACACTATTTTACATTGCGGCGTACCTCGACCCACATATGACTGAGCTAATGATACTCGTAGCTCTGAGCCTTTACTAAATACAAGTTTATGGTATGATGACCCAGTTCCTGAGACCTGCCAAATTCCTGCCTGCCAAATACCGGAAAGACTAGAATTTCTTGCATTTGAACTAGAAAATGGAGTACTTGGTCAGACTAGAGATGAGCCAAAATGTAGACATTGAACTTTGGTAATATTCACCCTTCTAGTCTTCTTTATATCACGTCGCCGTCTTGTAGTGATCGTTGTTTTGATCTTTAATTGCTAGAAATCATTGACAACTATTTGAAACTTATGCTTCTTACAGCCCTACTCAACATTCATATCCGAGGGCGAATTATCACATTTTGTTCACAAAGTATCATTCGATGGATGGTTGTGGTACGCCTATATACTGCGAACTTGCTATACGAGTATATGTGGCAAATGGATTGCAACCATACACCAATCTTTATCCGCCAAACCACTAGATATATTACTAACGATATATCAAACTTCCGTTGTTTCCACATCACTTCCATTCAACTTGGAATGAATACCTTGATTGCAGTTGGCATTGACATTTCACACGTCAAAAAGATTGCAATATGCTTCAGCTGGAGAACAAATGCCATATCTATGGTATGTCTCAGTTGAAACATATCATTTAGGATTGACATTCAAATTGGATATCGATTTTGACTCTGATTTGAATCCTCACGGAGTGACTTTCAACATATCCTCCACCCATTTATTATGTATCTTGCAAACAGTCACATCCTTCCTGTTTAGCCTTGACTAAGCTACGTCTCAAATCACTTGCATCCGGACTGAGAGGAGTCCAAAAACAATTCATTAGCAATATACGTCTATTCACCCACTATTCGTATTGTTACAAGTTGCAAGGACCTTTCGAAACATACAGCTACACCCAAACGTCTATTCCTGGAATTACCTTAAAACATGCCTCTGTACTTAGCATTCGGACACCATCCATCACTGGAAGCAATTACACCCCTTAACACCCATTGACAATGGCTTCGTCGTTAACTTCTAAATGAAAGTTCACCAAATTGTCATTGTGACTGTAGGCTATTTCAACCGCCAAACCGTGGGCTCTTAATGTAATTCCAGAACATCTGCCGTGGAAAGGTCAATTCTCTAGAAGACCGGATAAGGCTGACCGCCAACCCTCAGGAAAGGGAAACAAATCGTTGTCAATTCAAGTGGCGACAAACGAATTTAGATAAAGGACAATGCGACCGCACTGGCCAGCCTAGAAATGTATGTCTTGAGCATTGTCTAATCAGAAATGCTGTATAGCCGCTACCGAAGCCTTACCTACAACCCACTGGTTAATGGTGTTCATTTTGAAAAGAGAAATTTAATTTGTGACAATGGACCAAATGCGAATAAGTTAGCTACACCACGGCTACCTGTTGTAAATGAGATAATTAATTTTAAATTATATCCCTGAGCGAAGATACTTCCACTGGCGTCGTAGGTATAGGTATAGGAATGGCAGGCAAACTATTAAAGAACCGTAAAACTTGCACAATCAAATCGCATAACAAAGGTTCCCCCATTGCTCGGAAGGTTGGTGAGCATTCTGGTGAAACTGTATCTGTAACCTGTTACGAGTATTCGTATCTGAGAAAGGTTATGTCAGGGGCTTAGAGCAACATTTAGCAACGAGTTCCGAAAGGATCCACCTAATGTGGGTTGTGAGTGATAAATATTTCTTAACAGCCAAATATGTATGTAGGTATACGGATGTACGAGTATAAAACCGGAAAAGGATTTCAACTCCACGATGCAACTTTTTGTGATGGTGGCCGTGATTGTCGGAAGCAGATATTCTGTAGCAGACCTAGTGGGAACTGGGAAGTTACTTGGAACTTTAAAGTGAAGACATTGAAGTGAATGTGGGATCCTGGTTTGTGCTAAATGAGGTGGTAATTAGCTTTTAAATGGTTTTATAGCGAAACTGTTTGTTGGATTAACAAGAACTTATAGCAATCTGCTCTGCTTCGCGTGTCATAATTTAAATATTTATTATAAATACGAAGTGTCTAGAGAACGCAAAACGTGTAGACATTAAAGCAACATTTATTTCAACCACATACTCGTAAGACACGCACACGTTCTTTTGAAGAGTCAAAAGAAAGAAGTACCTGGATGAACTTGTTAAAGTTTTAAATCGTCCATATCATTTAGCAACTTAACAGAGTTGCATACTGAAGAGCCTTAGGTGAAGTTGTTTTGAATATAATACAGGAGTTTATATACTCAATGAGTATTTGGATCTACCTTTTCTAAGAGCAATGCAAGTAGCAAACCTTCTCGAATATCTCCTTCAGCTTCTTTCATTGCAGATAAGTTAATTTCACCGCCCACTCATTTTTGCTTTAACTTAGATCTTTACCACCAACCCCTATCCTTGATATCTTCGTATATCTGTCCTATATGTCTACAGCTTGTATTTTCGTGGAGCAGGATTCGTAGGAAAAAATAGACTACCTAGGGGCTATAATTAATAAGTGATACGTGGACTAAGAAATAATCACTTCTCTGCGCACGTCCAAATCTATAAATACAGGCCAGTTGTTTCGGATCAGATTTTAGGTCCGAAATTGCCTAGAAGGACAGCCTTCTTGAACGCCCTCCATGTTGATCACCAACACAATGTGATCACTATTCCAGACCGGAATTCACCTTCGTGTGATTGAACTACTACTTTATTTACAGAAGCCTCACACTGATCAACAAATCAACTTTCAATGAGTTTGATTCGCTACCTAACCCCGAACAAAGAACTGTATCCCTTTAACCCGGCATTCTTGTGAGCGATTTGAACATAAACAATTCTGGCTGGCTCCGAAAATGTACCGGTCCTTTATACGGGTGACCAGATAGCAATGATAGTTTTTCCAATCGTTACAGCAGCTGTCAAAGCTACCAATGTCATACAGCTGTCAAAATATTCAGTCAGGTTTGCCATTTTATCATGAATCACTTTATGCTTTCCGAATTATCGAAATTCCGGCTCAGTTGTAAATATGGTAAGCAACGTAAATTTCGTCGTGAAGTTGGTCGTCATCATGATTTCAGTGTGCAGGTAATTCGTCGCATCGAGGAAAAGTTTGAACGTGAGTATATTCTTTTGAATCGTAAGCCACCAATCAGATAGAGATCGGTGGGAAATGAAGACCCAGGTCTTCTTCGATACTGGCCGCTACGGCAGGTATGTTTTCTCCATTTCGCACCGATCTCTATCTGCCGATTCGTCGATTCGCCGCCGATCAGCTGAATTGGGCATCGTCAGAGAGTCAACTCGGCTTATTTTGCGGTTCGATTTGGGCCTACATCCGTACAAGATGCTATGCAAGTGCTAATGCAAGAATTGAAGCCGCACGACCGTGAGTTCTCAAGTTACAAATAACAGTCCAATTTTATTGTCTAATACTTAACTCATTTGAAGTACAGTGTAGTGAGTGGGTGAAAATTCATATTTGTAACTACAGTCGTAACCGAAACTATTCAATTACAATGAACTTTATGTTTAAGGTATTATTAAGTCATCTTCTCGGACGCTATTTAACCAACGCCTCAACTTCTATTACTAGATTTGAAATCGTACACTTCTTTGTCTGATGCGCTCTGACCTTTTAACCTCAGGTGGAGCTGCTGGTTGCATTAATTCGTTTGATGAACTGGGCTGGCTGACCGGGTCTTGATCTAGGATTGCATCTTCGCTTGATTCGACTGTATCCCCATCTTCATTGGTATTAATGCCATTCCTTTCGCCAACCTGTTTATAAAATTCAAAATCTTCATTAGGACAATCTCCCTTTGTGCCTTCTAAATGGTTTTCCGCAAACCTGAATGGTGTTAATAGGGTGATATTTCCCTCCAATTGGTGCCGCGATGGACGAATCTGGTTCTGGTGGCGCTTTAAGTATCCATCTTGTGTTTGGACTCCACACATTTTATTGCCAAAAGTGATAACTCCCTTTGACCACTTCCTTCGCTTCATATATTCTCGTACTAATACATCCTGTGCAAAATTTGGGTGTCGAATGACTCAGTTTTCTCCTCCTTCCTTCAGGAACAACACACAACAGAAGGTTTCGATACGGGCGTCCACGAAGTAATTCTGCTGGAGACTTCAACGACATTCCGCTTGGGGTGGACCAGTAAGATGAAAGAAAAGTGTTGAGAGCTGTAACGGAGTCTTTGCGAACAAATCGTTCGGGTGAAAGGGGGCGGTTCTGCAGTGCCGGATTGAGTGCACACTACAAAATTCCTTGAACTGTTGCGCCGTAAATTGAGTTCTGTTGTCGGTTACCATCGCTCTCGGAAGTCCCTCTATAGCAAACATTAATTTAATCACCTTAATCGTTGGTTCGGCGGTTATTGCTGACATCGACACCACATACGGGAACTTAGAATATGAGTCCACGCAAATGAGCCACATTTTATTAAAGAAAGAGCCAGCGAAGTCCAGGTGTATCCTTTCCCATCCCTCATCTGTTGGAGGCCGAATGCTTCCGATCGAATGCAGCTTCCTGGAAAACAGCGCATGCCGCTCCCATCTTATTGGTTGGTCTATGCTTGGAAATCAGGCATATTGACGAGCTAGTCGCTTCATTCTAGATACGCCCCAATACCCCTCGTTGACATATCGAATTACTTTGGACTGCATTGCCTCCGGAATCACAACACGGTTATGACCAGCACTAAGAAGGATTATATTATCATGAATTGTTAGAGCCAACTTACGATTGAAATATGGTTTCAGTTTAACTTCGTTATCTGCCAGCTTGGAAGACCACCCAGTTTTTATGTAAGCCGCCACTTTCCTCAGAACTCTCTCCTTTAACGTCACTTTACCTATTGCTTATTCAGCATTCAAAGGACCGGATCCGAGATGTTCCGTAATAGCATCAGGACCCACTGGCAGGCGTGACAATGCGTCGGCATTCCCATGTTTAGATGTGGGGCGGTACTTAATTCGATAGCTGTAGGCCATGAGCATTCGGGCCCAATCACGAAAGCGGCGCATTGTCATTTCAGGTATCGCCTTGCTGGGATTGAATATATACAATGTCGTCAATGGCTTATGGTCCGTCTGCAACTCAAACAGTCGACCATACAAATAGCAATGTAACTTCTTCACTCCATATACAATTGCCAATGCTTCCTTTTCTATCTAACTACATAATTTTTGGTGACGATCTAGTGTTTTTTAGGCAAAAGCGATTGGCCTCTCCTCCCCATCTGGATATCTATGTGATAAAGGGTTTTCCAATAGGGACTTGACAACTTTGAATTTAATTTTATTTTAAATCTTTCACTAATCATCAAACTGTCACTGTCAATTTATTCAGTAAACTCAACATTTTCATCATGGTAAAGTACACGAACGAGCAATGTCTGCAAATTATAAAAATTTTCTACCGAAATTCGGAGTCGGTGACTGCAACTTTAAGAGCGTTAGCTCCAATTTTCGGTCGTAATTCTCGCTCTAGTAGACAGGCAATAAAAAGTTTAGTTCAAAAATTTGAGTCTACATATTCGTTGTGTGATGTTGCCGTATCAGTGAGACAACGGGTTGGTCGAAGTGTCGAAAATATCGTTGCCGTTCAGGCGTCCGTAGCAAACGATCCAAATCAGTCAATTCCACGGCGTTCTCAAGAATTGGGTATCGCTCAGACCATATTATGGAGTATTTTGCGTAACGATCTTGGTTTACACCCATACAAGATCAAGTTGACTCAAGAATTGAAGCCGATGGACCATTTGAAGCGTACGTTCTCCGATTGGGTTCTGGAGAAGATGCGCCAAGATGACGAATTTCTTCGCAAAATCATCTTCAGTGACGAAGATCATTTTTGGGCCAATGGGTTCGTCAATAAGCAAAATATGCGCTATTGGTCGGGTGAAAATCCACATGTGCTTCATGAATCATCACTTCATCCACAAAAAATAACTATTTGGTGCGGTTTGTAGGCTGGCGGCATTATTGGGCCATATTTTTTCGTCGACTATAACAATCGTCACGTTACTGTGAATGGTCGGCGTTATCGCGCCATGATCACCGATTATTTTTGGCCCGAATTAGATAATATGGACTTGGACGACATGTGGTTTCAACAGCATGATGCCACAAGTTACATAGCACACGCTTTCTTCGATTTATTGAAGAATAATTATGGAGAGCGTGTTATCTCAAGAAATGTGCCAGTCGATTGGCCGCCTCGTTCGTGCGATTTAACGCCGCTTGACTATTTTCTGTGGGGCTACGTTAAGTCAGTGGTTTATGCCAACACGCCGACGACGTTGGAAGACGTCGGAGCCAACATTGAACGCGAAATAGTGACCGTTTCGGCGAAATATGTGGCCGAGTCGTTGAGAATTGTGTCCAAAGAATCGACCGCTGCAAACTTGCCCGAATTATAACTCCTTGTTTGTAATTTTTGTATATGATTTTTATTATTATTTAACAAACTTAAATTATAAATTCAGTTGCAATCTATATGATTATGTAAAAGTTCGCTGCTTAATCTTCACTGCTTCAGGACTGAATTCTGAGTGACGCTCAATTCCCGCCTTCGATGCAGATCGATATCACAAACACTTGTCTTTTGCCAAACGGTACAAACGGCATGATAACAAACTGGTTCTGCATGAGTTGTTGATGGTGATGATGAGGTTAATCATGATGATGAGGTTATCATGGTGATGAGGTTAATCATGATGATGATGGTGACGATGCGTCCGAATGTGTTGCTATGTAACTCCTCCATCCCAAGAATGAACTGAATGAACGTGTGATTGAAGTTCATATGCATCTTCAGGTCTTGTGTTTGTGTATGCTGATGAATCATGAACTCAAATTTTCCCAAGCGCATTATCGGGTGGATGAAAGTGGGTTGTCCATTGTTTGATATATGTATGTCTATTTATCGGTAGTATTTTTTATGGAAATGAGGGGGTAAGATGGGGGTTGAAGTTAGGATATCTCAAAACAAAAGCTATTAAGTGTAAAGAACTTCTCACCACGGAGGTGAAGCGTTATTTAGTGTCGATCAGGCATCCATCAGCACAATCACAGAATACACCTAAAGATGACTCCATTCCAAACCAAATCAATTTACCTAATTCAACATTTTATCTTAACATGTACATATTTGTGCAGACCTGAACGAAACAGAGAACATTTATCTTGATTATAATTAATTCCTGTTTTTTTATTTTCTGCTTGTGTACCTTTCTTTTATTAGTATCAACTGTTATTTTATAATTTTTAGTTATTGTATGTTCATTGAATCTAGGTGCTAATTTGTTTCGTCTGTCATCCTGTTCATACTCGTATATTGTCTCGTTTGGAGTAAAATCTGGTGGGTCCGTGCGAGTTTTATTTCGTTTGTTTATAATACTATGCTTCTGATGTAAACTGCGATCATGAGCTAATTTTGCTAGAGTTTTGTAGTCTTTAATATGCTGTTCTAAGTATTCGTGCTCAGTTTTGCAGTTCTCTTTGAATGATAATGGATTTGCTATATCTATGTGACCAGTAAGCAGTTCGAAGGGAGTTAATTTAGTGGTTGAATGAATGCTGTTGTTATACTTTATAACAGCTTCATCAACGATTTCGGCAATAGGTTTACTTTTATTTTGGGATTTTATAATTCTAACTAGCTCGGTCAATGTTGAATGAAACCTTTCAACTGTTGAGTTGCCATTTGAACTTTTTGCGCATATAGTATGAAATTGTATATTATAAACACCTAAGAAATTTTTAAAAATTGTGGACACAAACTCGCTACCATTATCGGATACTACCAATTTTGGTATTCCATGATGGGAGAAGTAGAGCCTCAAGGACTTGATAAGATTTATACTATTTCTTGCTGATAGCAGGTATACGCTTGCAAACTTACTAAATTTATCCACAATAGTGAAAAAATGCTCTTTTTGTACCGAATATATATCAACATGAAGTATCTCTAAGGGCCTAGAAGGTGTTTCTGTAATTTCAAATTCTAAGCGTTCTCGCTTTCGGTCATATTTATATTTGTTACAAATGTCGCAACTATTTATGATTCGGGCTATGGTGTTTTTCATATTAGGAAAATAAGATGTTCTTTTTAAGTGCTCTAAACTTTCGTCGTTACCTCTATGATTGGACCTTGTATGGTATTCTCGTACGAGCTTTTCTTGGTCATCGATCTCAGTTACATCTTCGAGTAATTTACTACATCTAACTAACTTTAGTCTATTACTATTACTAAAATATTTAGAATAAACTACTTGCACTGTTTTAAATGTGTCGTCATCTGTTAGTATTGCACTGACTCGTTTCGAGTTTACATAATCCCTAAAAATACGTATAATAACAGATTCTTGGTTAATTTGTTCATGTTCAATGATGTATCTTTTCTTCCTTTTAAATAATATCTTTAGTTTGGGATTGATTTTTTTTTTGGTTTTTGTTCATCTTAAGGATAATTTGGTTAGAGAATTCATTCAGTGGACGTTCGGATATAGGAATCCCATCGTTCAAGTTTTCAGGGGCGGAATGAATAGTTGACCTATCATCCAGCTCATCTAAATTGTTATGCATTGACATCATATCTAAATTGTCCACTTGATTTGTAGGTTCATTGGCCTCGTTTGTATATACTTCTACCCTGGATAATGCATCAGCATTTAGATTTTGCTTTCCTTTTCTATATGTGACGTAATAGTCAAACTCTTCAAGTTGAAGCCTCCAACGGATTAGCTTGGCATTGGGTTCTTTTAAAGAGAAAAGCCACATTAAGGGCTTGTGGTCCGTTATTATTTGGAACCTTCTACCAAAAAGATACGGGCGGAAGTATTTAACAGCCCAAACTACAGCCAACAGTTCTTTTTCAATGGTGCTGTAGTTCTCTTCGCTCTTGGATAAGGTACGACTTGCGAAACAAATCGGCTTATCCGAGCCTATAGGACTCTGGGATAATACTGCTCCTAATGCAACATTACTCGCGTCAGTAGTAACATTGAAAGGGTTGGTAAAGTCCGGATACTGTAGTATCGGGTCATTACATAGAAGAGTTTTGCATGTCTCAAAACACTTTACATATCTTGCATCTATATTAATACCATTGTTTTTACGAAGGCATTCAGTCATGGGTTTTGTTAAGTTAGCAAAGTCCTGTATAAATTTTCGGTAATATCCGAGTAACCCAAGAAATGACTTAATTTGCTTAACTGTGCTTGGGATTGGAAAATTCTTAATGGCACTAATTTTGCCTGGGTTTGGTTTTACCCCATCAGCTGTCACTATGTGCCCTAGAAAAGATACTTCTTTTTGGAGAAAAGCGGATTTTTCTAACTGAACTTTTAGGTTAGCATCTCTTAGCCTTTCAAAAATGTCGTTTAGGCTCTCAATGTGTTCTTGCAGCGATGTTGAGTAGATGATTATATCATCCATATAAACAAGGCACGTTTTGCCCTGAAGGTCTCTTAAGACATTGTCCATGACCCTTTGAAAGGTCGATGGCGCATTCTTTAGGCCAAATGGCATACGGACAAATTCATTATGCCCATTATCAACTGAAAATGCTGTCTTTGGAATGTCTTTCTCTTTTATTTCGATCTGATGGAAACCGGACGCGAGATCCAGGGTTGAAAAATAGATGCATCTACCTAATTTATCTAAAATATCACTTATATTAGGCAGTGGATATATATCTTCAATTGTTTTATCGTTAAGTTTGCGGTAGTCAATCACTAACCGCCACTTTTCTTTCCCTTTAATATCGCTTTTCTTGGGAACTATCCATATAGGAAAAGACCAAGGGGAAAAGCTGGGTCGAATAATGCCCTGGTCGAGCATTTCTGATATCTGCCTTTGTACTTCCGTTTTGTGAATATACGGATAGCGATAGGATTTTGAATGTATAGGAATATCATCCTTAGTTTTTATTTCGTGTTTTATTCGGTTGGAGAACGTTAAGTTGTGTCCTTCTTTGAAAAAGATATCTTCAAATTGTTTGCACAATTTAAGAATTGCTTTCTCCTCCTCCGAATTTAAATTATCAGTTATTATTAAGTCGCAGATGTTCGTATTTTCCAAAGTTTGAGGGTTCGTGATAGAGAGGGAATGGATTTCTGTATACTCATCTGGACTGATAGATTGAACTTTAATTGGTTGTTCGATTAAAAAAGTCTGAGGTAAATCGGAAGTATTGATAACTTCAACGAACGCATACCAATTTTGAGCCATATATATACCCTCGGGTATGATTAAACTTTGCTTTATTATTGTTGGCTTCATGTAAATACTTCCAGATTTAATGTCGACTGGAAGACAACTTACTATCCTGTTAAGACCAGGAACTGTATACACTTTAGACATTAGGTTAGGTTTATATCTTAAAGGAATTCTAACATTACTTGTTTCCAAGAAGGAATTTTCTAAGTCTATTTTCATTGCAAGTTGCTTCATCATTTCAGTTCCAATTAAGCCGTCAAAATAACTGTGGAACCTAAATACTAAAAATGATAACGTTTCATTTGTTTGAAATTCTAATAGGCCATTAACACTTATCTTTTTGTCAACAAGTTGAGTCTCAAAAATAGTTTTTAATTCTATAGGTTTTATGTATTCTGTTTTTATATTCTTTATGACACCTGGATTAATGAAAGACTTATTGCTACCCGTGTCTATGAGAAATTTAAGACTTTTGTTATTTAAACTTTGAATAATTATGTATGGTAGAAGATTTGTGTTATGGTTATTTAAATCTAAATATCCTATTGGTTGTCCGAGGCTTGTGTAGGAAAATTTCTATCGTCTATGCCACTCTGTCGATTTGAAGTAGAAGGAGCATCTGCATTTTGGTAGTAAATTTCAGAATTTCTGCTTTCTATATTGTGTAATTGTTTTTGTCTATTAGATTGAAAGCTCCTGTTTGTGTTGCGACTATATGTATCCATTGGTTCAGGGGTTGGATAACTTCCTATGGGAGGATTTCGGCTTTGTCCGGACCTATTGTACCCTCTGGGACTATTGCTTTGTTCGTAATTATTCTGCCTAGTATTATCACTTCCTGCGAGGTAGTTATTATACTCGTATCTTGAATCGTTATTAAGTAGTTGTTGCCTGTTGGGTGTACGCATGGAGGTTTGTGTGGATAACTGTTGATTATGAAAAGTTGGTCGAAAGGTACGAGTCGTGTTATAATTAATCGGTCTATTTAGGTTTGAACTAGCTTGTGAAGGATATTGACGGTATCGGGAGTTTTGAGAATAAATGTAGTTTTGCTCTTGCAAGCAAAAACTTAATGCATCTGTTAATTTCATTGGTCTCATAGCCCTAATTGTTGACCCTAAGGGTTCCCTTAAACCCGACAAAAACGTGCTAAGACACATTTCCTGATACAACAAACGTTTTGCTTCAATCACCGTAACATTTTTTTCATGCATTTTGACGTGGTTAATCATAGTCGAAAAAATTTCAATAATTTTTGAATAAAATGTCTCGACTGTACACTGATTTTGCCTGATTTGATGCAAGTCTCTAATAAGCGTGGTTTCATTCCTCTTATCAGAGTAATGAACAATCAAATTGTTCTTTATTTCCTCCCAGTCTACAGCCGTGCCATACATGTTAAGAGCTTCGTTGGCATTACCAATAATTTTATTCCTTATGGATCTTATTATAATCTTTTTATAGCTTATATTGTGATTTAGCTGGGGAATCAAACTTAAGATCTCTTCAACATTGTTAATGAAGTCAAAAAGAAGACGTGGATTGCCATCAAATGTTGGAACATCCTTAATCGCATCCGGAATTCGGAGGGAATTAAAGACATCCATAGCAATAGAAGCATTTGAAAACATGTCTGAACTTTGATTACTGTTAGCCGCGGTAGTTTTAATATCAATAGATGACCAACTAACACTCAACACTTGCTTATTTAATCGAATACTCTTTTTTTTCCAACTTGGGGTTAGGAGCGAACTTCTTAATTTCAACTTTTGAGCTTTGGTTTTGCGAAGGAAAGGAGGCATAGGAAACCGATAAAAGGCAAAACAAATAAGCAAATCTGGACTTACCTTACCACAATATATGGAAATTGTTCTGGAAATTAGGTTCTTCTCGATGCTTGAGGATTGAATCCACTACTCCGATATGCCGTCAAAGTGTGCACGTGCTTCTATCCAGCTTCTATCCAGCTACTCTTAATGTTCACTAGTATATACAGATGCTGGATTAAGCGCCCTGTCGACTGCGCCAATTATAACTCCTTGTTTGTAATTTTTGTATATGATTTTTATTATTATTTAACAAACTTAAATTATAAATTCAGTTGCAATCTATATGATTATGTAAAAGTTCGCTGCTTAATCTTCACTGCTTCACGACTGAATTCTGAGTGACGCTCAATTCCCGCCTTCGATGCAGATCGATATCACAAACACTTGTCTTTTGCCAAACGGTACAAACGGCATGATAACAAACTGGTTCTGCATGAGTTGTTGATGGTGATGATGAGGTTAATCATGATGATGAGGTTATCATGGTGATGAGGTTAATCATGATGATGATGGTGACGATGTGTCCGAATGTGTTGCTATGTAACTCCCGCGGTGGCCATATGAACGAAGTCGTGTCCCATTTATAAATGTTTTGATTGTACTTCAAGCCGATAATAAAGTTTTTGAAATATCTCAAATGGTCTGCGTTTTATTTAAAAAAAAAGTTGTCAAGTCCTTATTTAAAAACCCGATATAACAGACCAAATGAATTTAGCACCCTTTGCTCGAAGAGCATTTAGTTGACCTGCTACAATGGCCCAAATACTCCAATTCCTCTTTAGCGAAATAACACTTTTTGTTTATTCCACCGGAAACCATTGTTAAGAAGACGACTAAAGACTTCCTTATATGCATGTAACGGTTGAACAACTAAAGTACTGGTTGTCGGAGTCTGCCGCGTGTTTCCTGTTGATCTGACAATATCCTTTCCATTCAATCACGCTGTAATTTTAGGATATTATCAAGAATTTCCTTTTCCATTTATGATATGCTTCGATTCTCATAAATGTTCACAAAGCACTGGTTCGAAAAAAAAGCAAAAAAAAACAACAAAAAAGTAAACGCAGCCAAGTTACAAATCACAATATAATTTTATTGTCTAATATTCATTTGACAAGGCCTATTTTTCACTCGGCGACTATATCAACAAGAAAAATTGCCATTATTGTAGCGGCCAAGCATCAATGCATCGAGAAAGATTGACTGTTTGGGCGGTTTATGGCATGTCGGCAACTTTTGACCTTATTTCTTGCGAAATGAGGAAGGCGACACCATTACCGTTAATGGTCACAGATATAGAGTGATGTTCACCGACTTTCTGTGGTCAGAGCTCAACAACGTCGATATATAAGTGCTGTAGTTCTAACAAGATGGCGCTACATGCCATACAAGTGACGCAACGCTCGAAGTTGTGAAGGAGAAATTTGACGACTGGGTCATCTCACGGTCATCTCATCAACTGGCCACCGCGATCATGCGATTTGACACCACTCGATTCTTTTCTCTGGGGCTACGTCAAGTCCTTAGTATACGCTAACAAGCCTACCAATTTGGACGAGCTCGAGGCCAACATGCGATACGCTATTGCCGGAATAACGCCGCACATATTGGACCGACCGCTTGAAGCATTACCAGCGAAGTTGAGGCGGCCACTTGAATGATGTTCTATTCCACACATGATGGCATGAAGGTAACTTCGAGATGCCAGAATCAATTTTATATCTCACACCGTTGTTGTTTTATTTAAATTTTTTTCCCTATCACTCTTATCTGGTCACCCATTATTTATTACTGAAAACAACTTAACAGAGCTCGCAGTGGGAATCTCTAGCCGGCAACCTGCAGTCCCGCACTCCAAGTTGGTTAAGGTCCCTCCCATTTGCGTGCGCCAACATATATGCGGTCGTCCTCAGTTTTAGAATCGAAGACTCTTTGGACCACAAATGTGATGTCCATTCGCTCAACTTAGCCCAGACGAGCCAGGTATGACTGCGGCACCTTTTCCAAGTGTGTGAAATTCCAATACAACCAAAAACTAAGAAAAAATGCTACATGCTACACCAGAGGTGTATTGTCGTTCGTCAGAAAAATTATTAATTCTGCCTTATCCCCCATCCCAACACATATTACTTGGAGTAATAACATTCCAGTTGTCAGTTCTTTTGACAGGGCCAACTTACTGCGCACTTCGTAGCTAGTTCCACACTTCTAGACTATGTTATCCTATCGCACTCGTGTAGTTGCAAGAGTACTTGAGGATTCTAATTTACATAAATGCGTCCATCTGGTCTAGATGGTATACCTCCCCTTTTTCTGAAGAGGTGTTCTTTCACGCTGGTAAAACAACCGCGTAAGCTGTTTCATCAATTCTACTGCTCAATACTCTTTCTGATTAAATAGCAAAAACAGCATCTGTCAAGTCCGTTTCTGAAAAAAAGGCGAATCTTCTTGCCCCTACGACAGATCTTTTGCACTTTGAGATTTCTAAGATCATGGAAACACGGATAAGTTCATGAAATATCGTGAGACACGAAAACTTCTTAATGTCCGGCAGTAGTTTTCGTTTTTGGTTTTCATAGGTGATTCAACGGCATATCTCAGCAAAAAATTTAAATGAAAGTCCACATCGTTTATCCAAGGTCTCCGACGTAGATATTTATAACTTCCATTTCGTTTACTCTCAAATCACTGAATCTTGTAAACAAGCAAAATTAAATATCGTTGATTAAGTCTTAAGTTTTTTTTCTTGTACACAACTGAAAGTACAATGACTCACCAGGTTGAGCAGTCAGTCCAAGTCGAATATCTGACCTGTTTGCTGCTACCTGACTGCTTAGGAGCATCTTGAAGAAACATCAGGTTTTTCGTCGAGATTTCAGTTTCAATACTTATAGCTCGGCAAATCGAACAAACATTTGCCTTCTGTTATCATCTGCCACAATCGTCGGAACACGAAGTGGAGGAAAATCAATAGCATCGTCCATTTTAAACTAGCTTAGTGCGAAAATCACACTCCGATAAGCCAGCAAAAGCCTGATGAACTTATCACCAAATCACTTTTTGTCTAAATCAGGTTTACCTTATTCTGTCCTACTACCTCCAGAAACTTTTCTCTCGGTAATAAGAGACTTCAACTTTTTTAACTTATCTATGTACATCGGAATCATATATCCAAACCTACAAGGTTCCTAAATATTTAACTAAGAAATCCCCAACCGTGGTCCTGGCGTATGTAGTTCTTACGAAGCCATCACCAACAGAAGTGATGCCTTTAGTAATAGAGGAGTCAGAATAGTCAGCTTCCTCCATTCCATAAAGACAACAATCTAGTGATTGAGATGAATGACTAAATGCCCATTTCTATTACACCAATCATCGATCAGGTCTATGGCTGTCTGTGCTTTAGGACGCAGCCTGTGTGCGCTGCGCTCCAAACTCTGTTTCATTTGCTACCCATTGCTACCCATATACTCCTCATGCTGGTTTCCATCAACTCTATTATTGGACTGAAGCCTCGTTCATTTAACCGACCTTCAAATTACTGAAACTGAATTCAAATAGCCTTCAATCACGTGATTCCAGGAAAAAACGAATGAAGACAGCGTGATGTCATTTCTAGTAAATATATCCCCATTTTCACAGATAGCTCTGATACAAACGTCTTTCCTCAAGACCTCTACATACATCAATCTTTCCGTCTGCTTCATATGCGAAATCTTAACTTTTCAACCTAACGCTCCTCAGCTTAACCTGAAACCAATACCCTTGTTGGATACTGCAATATACGTAGACCGTCGAGCAGCAATCAGATCCCTAACTTCGATAACCAAGAAGTCAAAGTTGGTTAAAGGCTGCCCTGTATCTCACTGGATAACCAAGCAGCAAAGAATCAGACTGCATTGGTGTCGGGATACTTGGACATTGTAGGCAACTGTGCAGTTCAAGAGCCCTTCAGATGCAGACGAATACCAGAAAATTTGTCAACTAGTCAAGTCTAAATGACAACATTCTCTCAAGCACTCTTTAAGGTATACATCGAGAGAACGATAAACTTACTTACTTCCTCAAGTGGCGCTACATTTCTGGGTGAAATTGGGCCTAAATTAACAATCCTCTCTCCACTTACTTACACTTACCTCTGCATGTCCTAGCCATCTCAGACGACTAGGTTGTTGTTACTATTCAGCTCGTATAGTTCGTCATTGAAGCTTCTTCTCCAAAGCTCGTCAATGCAAACCTGACCAAATATTTTTCGAAGGATTTTTCTCTCGAAACGACTTAGGATATCTTCATCTGCTTTCGATAGAGTACATGCTTCAACGACATAAAGAAGAACTAGGATGATCAAGGTCTTACATGCAGTTTACTTAGTTGTACCGGATAGGGTCTTACTACTCAATTAACTTCTTAGCGCAAAGAAACAGCGATTTGCAAGAGTGGTTCTTAGGTTTATTTCTGCTCAGATGTTGTTGGCAAAATTTATAGCAGAGCCAAAGAAGACAAAGTCCCTTACTACCTCGAAATTATATATAAGCTCCCGATAGTGACCTTGGGTCCTATTCGTCGATGTTATGTGTCCCTTCTTGTTGGCAGCATATACTTGGTTTTACCCTTATTTGCTCGTAAACCCATTTTGGCAGCTACCCTGTTAGTAGAAGCGAACGCACCGATGACAGCCCGCCGTGTTCTCCCAATTATGTAGTTGTACAGACTTTTGAAAGATTGCGCCTCCAGTGTAGCCCTGTGACAACTCTTTTAAGTCTGATGTCAAAGAAATCACATGACAGCGCGTCACCTTATGTAAAACCTTTTTTGACACCCACGCAGCGAGCGTTCTCAATCATCACTCTGCTCAGTCGGACAAGCTTGGCAGGGATGCCATAATTAGACATGACTCTGCATAGCTCGTCTCTGTAAATACTGTCATATGCGACCTTAAAAGACGGTATGTATCGATTTGGACCTCTTACATTTTTTTTCAGTATCTGCCCGAGATTTGGTCGATAGTGGACTTTCCCGGCCTGAAACCGCACTGATAGGGGCCAATCAGGTTGTTGACGAAAGGTTACAGACTTTATCACAATTTGGCAGATAAGATCATGTGTGCGATGTTGGGTAGACATACATACACCTCTATAAATGGTGCAGTTGGTGGGTCTCCTTTTTTTTCGATCAGTCAAATGATGCTGAAATTCCATTCATCAGGTATGCACTCATCTGATAAGATTTGAGAAATGAATTGCTGTATACTATCCACAAAGTTATTTTCAGCCGTGTTGAATACCTCGGCCAGCAAGCCGTCAGGTCCAGCTGCTTCGTTAGTTTTCAGCTTAGGTATTGCTAGTCTTACTTCGTTTTGCTCAGGCGGACGGAAATGTTGGTTATCATCGTCTAAGTTGAATGGACTATTCTGCCTGATAGCGGGACGTTGATCTTCCTCGCCGTTATACAGTTTGCAGACAAAATTTTCCACATTCTCAGCACCGACCATGACTGAGCTATAAAGTTTCCTTCTTCAATCATACATACCATTCTGTGTGGATCTTCTTGCCTTGACACATTCTTTCTACCTATCGGTAAAACTTCCGTATGCTGTTCCTCCTTCAGGAGAAATCGATATTCTTCCTGTCTCTTCTGCTCACGAGCGGCTCCCGTCCTGCGTTGTAGCACCGCTTTGTATGCTTCTAGTTTAGCTGCACGTGCTCGCCGGGATTCTTCATCAAATCAGGGATTTCTTGGTGGTGGTCGGGTGGAACCCAGTACATCAGTTGCGGCGTCTCTGGCAGCATTGCAGAGTGGTCTTCTGTACATGATTCATAGGAGTTGTTGAGAGATGAGGATACGGTGTACACCGGAAAACGATAAGGAGATTTGATAAATCTGAGGAGAATTCATATCTTCAATCTCACAGATATACATAGTCAGCGCATTTTCGCAACTTTCGAGATCCAAATAATCTCTGCTGTACAAAGACTACCCGCCCTTGTAGGATTCATCAAGAAATATCTACGGTGTCAGAAGTAGTCAGTGCACGGTATCACAATTGACTTGTCAGTACCCAAAAAACTCGCAAGTCAAGTCTGATTAAAGTCTACTGGAAGTGATGCCACTCAAGAAGGCAGCTATCGTCCTAGTTTGCTATTTCTTTAGGCACCCACCAACCTTACCAAATGGATGTGGCTGAAGAACAGAACCCCAAGGCATTAAAGGCTATTTACATTCAAGGCCTCCTTTAGCCATTTACCATCAATGAAACAATTGCCATAACAGAATTGCGTTGCACCTTATGAAATGTTGAACAAGTTTTGTATCATATGTATCTCAGAGTTTGCGTCGTGCACCACAACAAACTTGGAATTGAAACCTTGCGTGGTTTGCCAGCATTAAGGTCGTCCCCTTCCATAACCTTTTCAATGTTTATTAGAGTCACTGACTCCTACTCAAAGTTCTAATAGGGATTCGCTGTGGCATAAGACAAAATCGTTTTATCCTGATGCGAGAGAAAGTTCTTAGGTTTCACATGTAAGCCATATGATCATGTCACATATATCCAACGTCATAAATTCAGCCTAGATACATATAGAGATACTCTTCATTCAATGCCTTGGTGGCCTTCATTTTTGCCCTTGGGCTTCGAAGGTCCTCTTAAATATAACAACAAAGGACTTTTTCTTTATTTCCTTTTAACTACGACTTGTAAGTGGAATTAGATTTTTGTCTATTTCCAAACTAGAGGGAATCCTGAATAAGCCCCCAGAACACATTACCTTCACTCGTAGAAGGGTAGCGTGTTAACGAATGCCCTTCCCATATACCCAATTCACATATCGTGATCACCTCAAATTTCAATTCGATTTACCATTTTCCCTTGGAGCCGTAAAAGATATTCAATTCAATTTTTTTGTTCGTCCCCCCGTGCATTAGATACGAACAATTTTCTCTCATATGAGTATTGATTGAGGGAGTGAGTGTCATTCTTCAATTTTACTTTTGACATCAGTCAGGCGTAGTCACAGACAAGAATGTATTTAGATTTACCCTCAAAGACAAGCGATAGAAATCAGTTTGATTTTGTCGCGGATTACAGATACATACTCGTAGTTCTTTTTTTGTTCTTTTGTTCTACTGTTTGTGAGAATAAAATTGGTGATTAGAATTTGTTTAAATTTTTGTAGCTTTAATATTCCAAGGATATCGGCTCGATTGGAGCGGCTAATGGGCTCAAACGTTGTAAGACTGACCGATCGGAAGTACATGAAGGACCTGAGGGATCGCATAGATGCAGAGTATATCATGCAGCTATCGAATAGGATTAAGAATCGAGAGGTAAGTGAAGTTTTATTTTTTATAAATTATCCACATCAATAGTTAGAGAGACTTATGTGTAAATAGAAAGTTACGTGTGTATGCTTTTATTAGAAGCTAGCATGCCAAGTTCAAGGGGACTTCTTTGGTTTACATGAAAACCAATTTTATTGATAAAAACATGGGAAATAGGAGGAAGGCGATTCAATTTCCACGTGCTTTCAGGAGATCAAACTGCGCCACGGTGCCTGACGCATTTCGTTGAGTGGCAGTGAGTGGGTGCATTGTGCGGATATTATTGCAATTTGAGGTTTCAAACATCAAATATTGACGTCACTATACGAACACCAATTGGATCAATTGCTTCGTAGTAATTTCGTCTAGGACGTTACATCCAGGTCTTCTTTTCTTACGATCTATTTGATTTGGATTTATGTATCTGTTTTCACAAATAACTCTTTTCCACAAAATGTTGTCCACTTGGTTCTTTGGTTGACTGCTTTCGAGATGAGTTATGATTTTTATTCTTGCTAAAAGGCCTTCAAAGGCTGAAATAATCTCCTCCTGGTCTATGGCTAACCTGTTTCTAATTTCTGCCTAATCTCCGGAAATATTGATAATCAGTAGGTAAAAGGTCAAGTGAAAAATACAGCACTTGATAGTGCCTAGTGCCGTAGTGCTATAGTGGGTCATGGCTATTCACCAATGCTACGAGTCTCAATTTCAGTGGTGTGCTGGTTATCTCATTTGCAGGAATGTGTAATGCATCACTCATTCAGAAGGTATTAAGACCATGACCTTCATGAACAATAAAAGCCACTTTTCACTGTTGCGATGTGTGTTGTAAGTGGAAACTCGGTGGAAAATGATCAAATGCGATTGCTTTTGGTGCGGGTAGTGGAAACATCCAATGCAATTATCGAAGGTATTATCTGGAGTTAGCTCATGTGGTACTCTTCTATAGACCTTATGTAAATGAGTGTAGAAACTCCAAGTGTTGAAGATAAACACCACACAGTTTCTTTGCCTCGCAGTTCATCATTACTTAGATAGGTTTTTCGGAAATTTGCGGATTTTACTGTGAGGGCGCGTTCTGTCTTCTTCTCATGGTTTCAGATCTTCGCAGTTCGTTCCGCACACGCATCGTGATAAGCAGTTCTCCATCCAGTTACCCTCTGATCCAGCGAGGAAGTGTACGAGGTCCTTCGTACTTGGCAGGTTTGTCCTGTCTTCTGCGAAGATTCAGCAGTAAAATACCATATCCTCCTACTCCTTGGTGCATTCTAGAGGCAGGGCAAACTGTAGTTCCCAAATCCATTGAGATACATATTTCCGATCACTGAAATGCTCGGACAGGAACTAACCCTCCTTGTCCACGATTCGATGACCTTTTGTGGAGCTATTTCAACTGGTCAGCCCTATCATTTAGATGCTGTCCTTCTCTCCTCTTTCACTATTTTGGACACCTAATACTCGTTAGTATCAGCTCTTGGTGAATTTTTGGCAAATTTCTCCTTCACAACTTCGAGCGTTGAGTCGCTGGTCTGGTATGTAGGGCCGTCTCATTGAAGCCACAGTTCGAATATATCGATGTTGTCCAGCTCTGACCACAGAAAGTCGGTTAACATCGCTCTATACTTAAAGACTATTGATGGTAACGGTGTCTCCTCCCTCATTTCGAACGCAATAAGGTCGGATGATGCCGCCATGCCATAAGCCGCACCAAACAGTCAATCTTTGTGGATGAATTGATGCTTGGCCGAACACTTGTTCACTGTGTTCGTTCCAATAACGGCAATTTTGCTTGTTGACATAGCCGCTGAGCCAAAAATGGGCCTCGTCCTAGAAGATGATTTTTTAGCTAAAACCCGAATATATCGATGTTGTCCAGCTCTGACCACAGAAAGTCGGTTAACATCGCTCTATACTTAAAGACTATTGATGGTAACGGTGTCTCCTCCCTCATTTCGAACGCAATAAGGCCGGATGATGCCGCCATGCCATAAACCGCACCAAACAGTCAATCTTTGTGGATGAATTGATGCTTGGCCGAATACTTGTTCACTGTGTTCGTTCCAATAACGGCAATTTTGCTTGTTGACATAGCCGGTGAGCCAAAAATGGGCCTCGTCCTAGAAGATGATTTTTTAGCTAAAAGCCGATCTACGGTCAAATCCAACTGCAAAATAAGACGGGTTGACTCTCTGGCGATGCCCGATTCAGCTGATCGGCGCCGAATCGACCACCGCTACGACGGCTATATTTTCTTCATTTTGCACCGGTTTCTATCTGGTTGGCGGCTTAAGATCCAAAAAAGTGAACTCACGCTCAAACTTATTAACGGTGCGACGAATTGCCTTCACACTGAAGCCATTATGACGACCGACCTCCCGACGAATTACAACGTATTTGCAACTGAGCCGGAATTTCGATAATATTTTTTTTTTAACAATTCTCGCACGTTCGTCAAGCGCCAAACGATGCGTAATGAAATGGCAAACCTTACTGAATATTTTGACAGCTGGATGTTAACTTTGACAGCTGCTGAAACATAACGATTTGAAAAACTATCTTTGCTATGTGGTCACCCTATACTTACCCTAAACAGATCCTTCAAAATGGACCCCCACATTTGTGCATTCCCGTCATTTAGAGTATAATTTCATAAAATAAAAAAGATGTACAATCAGTCATTTTTGGACGTAAACCAAACAAAGTAAACTTAAACAAAATGTGGACAAGAAATTTCCACTTAAGTGGTTACGTCAATAAGCAATATCTTCATTTCTGGACACTGAAAATCCGCATTCTATACGAAGAGCCATTACATCCACTCAAAGCCATTGTGAGGTGCGGCGTTCACGCGAGAGGAGTGATTGGGACAATACGGCCACTGATACTAGCGAACGCTACAGGGCCATGATAAACGACTTCTCACTGCCGGAATTGGATGAGCGGGGCGGGGCCCGGTTTCAACAAGACGATGCAACCGCACACACAGCACGAGTCACAATGTATATTGTGAAGGAAGCGTTTCCTGGTAGCGTAATCTCCGGTTTTGGTGATTTGGCATGGCCAACAAGATCACCTGATTTAACCATCACAGACTTCTTTCTTTGGGGCCCCAGACAATCGCACCCCTTAAGGAAAATATTCGTCAGGAATGTGAGCTGATGTCACCGGAAATCTTGCGGAAAATCATGGAAAATGCGATAAAACGGGCACAAATGTGTATCAACACTGGCGGATATCATATTTTCCACTTAACCAGAAACAATTGCAAAGGTCCAAATAAAGATTTCCATCACTCAAAATAATTTTTTTTTATTTAGTAAAAAAGTAATTCAAAAACAAAATTGGATAAGTAATTTTACGCCACCTTATACATAGTAATTACCTATACTAGTGATGTGCAATTTGATTACTTTTGAGTAACGAATGATTACTGATTACTTCAAATTCAGTATTCGGTATTTGGTATTCGATACCTAGTACTTGGTCTTCCAGTCAGAATTCATTTTCTGCAACCAGAGAATCAAGTATCATTGCACCTCATTTCATTTCGTCTCATTAAACAAATGGGAAATAAACTTAAACGAAATTATATTTCTTGTAAAATAATAAAATAAATAAATTCACAGTTAATAATAATAATTATAGAAATAGTAGTAATAATAATAATAAATAATTCTTAAAGGCTATTTGGTATGTATTTTGAATTAGCGTTTAAAAATAAAATTATTTTGACCTTTCGAGATTTCAGTTTTTTTTTTTGAAAAAATTCTTTCGCTGGGAACTGATGCAGCTACAATACCTAAGTATTTTTTAGTTAATTTTGCCAGATTTGGATTTGGAATTATTTCATGCGATTTCCACCATGCCAATGCGTTCTCTTGTCTAGGAATAATCTGTTCCTCGGTATATTGCCTCATTTCTATTATTCTGCACACAGTGGAGTAGATTGGACGCAGCCCGCATCATTATCGAAATCTCCCCACAAAAGATGCGGCTCCTTTTCTTGGCTAGAGGATGCATCGACTTGTGTGGTAGCAGGAACATGGTATTTTTTACGACAGCTGACAATTGCCCGAAAAATTTGTTGACGAAGAGTTTCTTGGATGCATGCAATAGCAGTAGAATTATCGAATCCCTTCTTTTTAAAACGTGGGTCCAAATACGTTGCCTTTGCTAAAATTTGGTTAAACTCCAAGCGTTCAAATCGACTTTGTAAACCATCTAAAAGGGATTCTTTCCATATAATCGCCATATCGGAATGGAAATCTATGTTTTTATTTATTGCTTTCCACAGTGCAATTACCAACGGAATAACTTTCGAAATTGTAACTTCCTGAACATTGCAAAATCTTTCAAACGTAAAATGTGTCGAATTTCTCTGCGGCTGTGGTGCTACGATGAAAAAATTCTACTATTCACTTCACCTTCTTTTGAATAGTTTCAACAACTTTTAAAGTACTTTGGACAATAAGATTTAAGGTGTGAGCAAAACATGGTAAATGATGCAATCCTGTTAATCTTACTGCGGCCATTATATTTGAAGCGTTGTCTGTTATAATGGCGTTTATCTTTTCAGAAATATCCCAACTTGAAACAATTTTAATTATTTCATTTCTTATATTTTCTGCCGTATGACGCTCTTGAAAAAAAAAACGAAAAACAATCGAAGTAAGACCGAACTAATGGTCCACTATTTGTCAATAAAATGTGCAGTGGTAGGCATATAACTTTCTGTTGAAGATGAAGTCCATGTATCCGCCGTCAGAGTTACGAGTATTTCTCCTTTCCCTTTTATAAGGCTTTTCACCAACTCCTTTGCCTCCTCTGGTAAAAGTTCTTCGATTGGATATTTTATACGATGGTTCAAGTTCTGACAGTAATAATAATCTTCAACCATGGAAAAGGATTGAAGATCCTTAACAATCATGTTAAATATTGGGGCAGTAATTTTTTTTTTGGCGATTAATTGAAACGGGCCGAGTAGTGTATGAACTTATCTTTGGTTGATTTCGCATGCCGCTAGCCATACGCGATATCAAACTGGCCCTCGCTTGCTCTGACGTGGAACGACCACTTTCATTTTCCTGGTGGAGCTGCGACATCAAAAATAACGGACGTATTCGTTGGGACAAATCTTACTGCAGTTATTGTCCCATAAGTGAGAAGGAGGAAGCAGCATTCTGAAGCGATGATCGCGAAGCAGAGCTTTCTCCTAATACAGTAGGGTGCTTAGTGTTGAGGTGTTTAATCAAATTTAATGTTGCAACACCTTTGTAAGATATTATACTTTTGACTTAGCTTTACCTTCTCCTTCCATTGTGAAATGCAAGCAGATGCTACTTCTGTTTCCTTTATACATATACAAACACAATATGGCTTTGATGAAATGTATATTAAGATCTTCTTGTTTAAAAAAAAGTACTGACAACTTCTTAAAATGATTACACTGAAAATAAACTGCTTAGTGCTTCTAGGTCTCCATGGTCATGCTTTATATAGTATTGTTGTGTGCTGTTCTTTTTAGGTATCATTAGAAGGGTCTTGTGAATAGTGAGATAAGGATTCTGGAATCTCAAGAAGGATCGCCTGAACTGTTCGATAAGGATTTCTTTTAATGTTTTCCCTGAATCTATTAATGCTGTGGTTTATTTGTTAGCTTTCCGTTAAAACAAATAGCATGGTCCGACGGAATGTAACGTGTTAACTTACAAGTTCATACATATGTAGTTCAGATTATCTATTAAAAATAAATATTTCCTGACCTATAACATAACAGCCTACATTTTGTTTGATTCTTTTTTAGCTCAAGTTGAATCTATGGAAATTTTGCCTATAGTAATCGTGTTAACTGAAATTTGGATTTTCGACAGTGAATTAGATTCTTACAATATTCCCGGCTATACTCCCTTAGGTAATTGCAATAATTCTTATACAGCGGGCGGTGTAATTGTGTTTACGAAAGATGGTTTTGCATGTGATTGTTCCAAAGTTAAAATTTCTAGTGCCGATATTATTGAAATTGATTTGACCTTTAATAAATGGAATTATTCAGTACTGTGCATTTACAGGCTACATGATTTTAGCAAAGGTGTCTTCATAGAAGAATTACGACAGGTTCTTGGTGCTATGCGCGCTAAAAATGTAATCGTTTTGGGTGATATAAACATTAATATACTAGATGCCTCGGATATTGATGCCGATGAGTATTTAACCTTGATGGCAACGTATGGGCTCAAAAGCGTAATAAACCTCCCCACTCGTATTACTAGTTCATCGATCACATCTTTATTCGAACTTAAATAAATAACGAAACAATTTTTTATGGTGAAGTTCATGACTTTCGATTAACAGATCATCGCTTGTGTTCCTTAAATGTATGTGGTAAACTGGCGAACAGTCGGCGAAAACTTGAAATTAATTATGAACTTTTATATGAGAGGCTTCAGCAAGAATTTTGGGAAACAGTGTTTTTAAATTGTAGTATATCATCTGCATATGACGACTTTATCGCCATACTAAATGGTCATATTAAGGCTTGTACTTATGAAGTCTTCAATAGGCCAAATCGTAAAAAAATTCTTAAGCCGTGGATGACTACAATGTTATTACATAAAATATAGTTCAAGAATAAACTCGCTGTAAAATGCAAAAAACATCCGCATAATCACAGCCTTCACAAGTACTATTCCAAACTCTGCGATAAAATAAAAAAGCTTGTTTCACTGACCCGTGACAATTATTATGCTTCGTGACTGTGCAGATCCAGAGGTAATGTTAAACAAGAATGGAAGGTAGTTAATCAGATCTTGGGTAAAGAAAGAAAACCTCAAGGAGTCTATAATTTATATGAAAATATTTCTGACCCTTTCACAATTGCCAACATTTTCAATGATTACTTTGTTGAAATTTCTGATAAGCTAAAACCTACAACTCCGCTTTAGGATAATTGCTACTGTAGCATTTCTAATGGTCTCATATAGGAAAGTATTGTCACAAATAGTTTCGTTTTCGACCCCTTTACGTCTTTTGAGATTTTGAAATTAATAATGTCAATGCAAAATAAAAGTTCGTGCACAAGTGATGGAATCTCTGTTATTGTTCTCAAAAAAATTGCTTGGTATGTTATTGATGTGTTGTGTTACTTGTTAAATTTTAGTGTTAACAGTGGTGTATTTCCAAGTCAGCTGAAGTGGGCAGAAGTTATTCCTCTTTTTAAGAAAGGGAACCGCAAAGCTATCTCTTCGTACAGACCGATTTCTCTTCTTTCAACTTTCTCAAAAATATTTGAGAAACTTATAAGAAAACGTATGGTTTCGTTCTTAAATCGAAATAATTTCTTTTCAAATAAACAGTTTGGTTTTAGGTCTGCCTTCTCAACAGAAGGTGCAATTTTGAACTTCAGTTGCAATCTATTTAAAGGAATCAACGAGTCTAAGACCATGATGGCCCTTTTCATTGACGAGTCTAAGACAAAAGCGTTTGACATGGTTGACCACAAGTTACTTTTAAATATACTCTACAACATCGGTTTCATCGGGTGTAATTCATGATTGGTTTCGGTCGTATTTGTTCGAGAGACAGTAAAAAGTTTGTAATAATGGTATTTTAAGCTATTTTGGTAAATTAAATAACGGTGTACCTCAAGGGTCGGTGTTGGGACCTCTTTTGTTTCTGATATACATAAACTCACTTCTAGAGCAAAAATTCAATGGTTTATCTCCTGCTTTTGCAGATGATATAGCGTTTACTTACGAAGGGTCCTCTATCTTTGATTGCATCGTAAAAATTGAGAAGGATTTGGACACTCTATGAAAGTGGTTTACATTGCATAAGCTTGTGCTAAATGATAAAATCAAAGTAATGTCCTTTAAGATTACTGGTGCTTCCTTCGATCCAAATCTGTTTTTTCATGCTGCTGAGTGCAAAAAGTTCTCTTTGCCAAGCCATAACTGTGGAAAGACAAACTATTCTTCATCTATCAGTTGTTCCCCCAGTTGCTTTAAGATAGAAGAAGTCGATTGCTTCAAATACTTGGGAGTGCTTATTGATTCTAAATTAAACTGGAAGCCTCATATATCTTCTGTAAAGGCACATTTAAGAAGCATTGTCAGGAAGATGTATCGACTCCAACCCATTTGTTCAAAAAGTGTTCTCACCATTATTTATTATGGTTTGGCTAATTCAAAACTGCAATACGGCCTTTCGAGTTGGGGAGGAGCGTATGTAAGTTATTTTTGGTCCATACTTACTGCGCAAAAACATCTTGTAAGAATAATTAGTAGGAAAAACCGTTTAAGTCATTCATTGCCTCTTTTCTGTGTTCTTCGTATTCTCCCTATAAGACATCTATACGGAGAACTCATAATAATTACCGTGCTTTTTTAAAAGTTGTTAAAAAATGGTTATCCACGCTTGACTACAGGCATATAGAATCCTTTTTAAATATAGTTACGTAATGTTCTGAGCTACAAAATATTTCAATAGCTAATAGATAAAAAAGTTTTTCTTTTATACCACCATTGTGTTATGCAATTTTTGTTTTTTCTTTTATAAATTGCTATTGAAGTTTTTGTTAACTTTTCTCTGTTGTACCCCACATCAGAAATTAAGTTCTAAAATTTCAAGCAGACCATTCGTCACTGATCGTCTTTCTTTCAAAGAATGGTCACTTTATTCTTTTCGAATTGTAACGCTTTCATTCTTAAGAATTTTGTATTATTTTTTAAGTGAATTTGAATAAAATTTAAATGAAATGAAATGAAATTTTCCTACTCGCAAAAATTTTTAAAATTGTTACCTACATATGTACCTATGTATATACTCATATCTAGCCGAAAGCCCTAGCAGCTAGCGCTATCCAAACTTATTAATTAATAATAAAATTAATTACGTATTAATAAACTTATAATAATAATAATAATATACTCGTATATTAGATCTGACTCAAATCTACTCAAGTATATATCTACTCGAAATAAGTAAACTCAGTAATCAGTAATCGGTAATCATTCAACTTAAAGTATTCAGGAATCGGTTAATACCTTGTGAATACAATTCACAAATAACCCAATGAGTCCTGGTATTCGATTCGATACTGACGGTTTAAAAGTTTGAGTGGAGAAAAGTAATCAAATTGGAGCTGTATGATATATTTATGAGACATCGTGCGACTGTGACTTATGAGACGTTGCAGGAGTGCAGGAGAATAGAAAGGAGAATCAGTAACCTATACCATAATTTAAACATACCAAATCTGTGGACGAAGTCACCCCACAAAATACGAGTAGTCACCTTATAGAACGCTATTTGCGGTTAAACACCTTTGTTGCATCGCAAGTGTGATATTTGGAAAACAATCATGGAGCTGAGAATTTATTTTTGGCTTTGGTGAGGGAGATTACTAAATTAATTAGTTAAATATCCGATTGATACACATACAGTTGACCGCAAGTAAAACCCCAGTATTGCCGCACAAAGGCTTCCTCAATATCTACAATGTTTTGTTTTCATGCAAACGTCAACAGTTGATTTACAAAAGAGAGAAAAGAAAGTGCAAAGGTTATTTAAATTTTGTAATCGGATACTGAAAAATGGATTTAAGAGATACACATTGAGAAAATCATAACATTTTCAAGTTCTACTTTGACGAACTAAAGCTGAAGAACCGACTTAGTGTAAGTAAATAGCGATTGTTTCACCAAATCTTTGTAAACTCGACACTTTTGGGTCTAAGCATAGATGGAATCTCTTGTTATGTTGGGAATAATTCTTATTATTAGTGGGAAGTATATTAACCATATCAAATCTGGTGTACATCTCATTCGTGATGATTCCGGAACGCAACTTCCAGTTGACAGAAAACATACTTTCCAATGGCTGCTTTTACCTAAACCGAAACTAGTCTCTTTAACCTTAATGAACTAAATTTATGCCATTCGTCAACTCCATTAGATTGCTTCAGGCTACAATCTTTAGAGTTTGCTCAATTTGCGGCAATATTCTTGCAGATTTTACAAATCTAATTTTCCTCTAAAATCTCAGTAGTCCTTTATGGTTCTTACAGTTTATTCTATCTTACATTCATCCAGTTTGTAGAAATGTCCGGTTCTATTAGTCTGAGATTTCTGGCACATTTCCTTATGAGTCAGTGCCCTGATAGGTACTGACAATGTCTTGAGTTGCTTCCCCAAGAGTTTGGAGATATTACTTCTTCGAAATGATAGATGAATTATAGTTTGTGTAGCTAATTTATTTTAGAATTAATAAATAAACAGAAAATATGAGGAAAATCGTTCATTGCGCAAACTAAATTGGAGCCAAGCTTTGGGGCGAATATGGAATTGATGCTACTGGTGTATGGTGTGAATGGTGACAGTGACCTGTAATTGCAACATACGAATGCCTGTAGTAATGATGTGCAAGTAAGTACTCATGCTGTCCTAGTCTATTTAGAATCCGGCACAACGGATTCTATGCGATCTGGCCCATTCGGTGAAATTTTCCGGTGCGATAACTTTGTCTTTGGACAATCCTGAACTGCTTACAACTGAGCTAAGAGATATTACAGAAAAGGCACAGCGTTGGATGTTGTTCGCAAAGACTGTACCGACTCCCATTTGGGAACACTTCTAATTTCAACGATCCGCGATCCAGAAGTAAACGCATATGTGGAAGAAACATATCCAAAGTTACTTGACGCCGTTGTTGAACCCTTCATTGCCACACTTTCGGCTATCTGTAACGTTTGCTTCAGTACACTGAATTTGTTCACTCCAACCTATGGTGATTTGAATCATTTAGTTGCATTAATATTGTTTGGGGTTACTACCTGCCTTTGTTTCCCCGTCCAATTGATACGAATTTAGGCAAATTGTCTGTAAATATGGTACCATTGCAACATCAAGAGGAACCCAATAATACCAATACCTTAATGGCTGCCTGCAATCCACAACATGAATGTCATGTGACTGTTTCTGTATGTCAGTGAAGGAGGTAGATGAACAAATGTTGAATATCCAAAATAACGACTGCTAGTTCTTTGAATGTATTCCATATAACTTTAGGACAGCTTTTACAATATTCCACCAATAAGTCTGAAAATGTTCGACACTTTCATTGGTAACTCCACTGCTATCCAAAACTCTTCAAACGTATTTCAGAACTTGTGCCCCTTTTGGTTTTTTAACCAGGCCAGATGCTGTCAGTCGCTATTCCTAAAAGTGCTGTCATCGTTGCAAAGAAGATGAGTCGTTCCGTTTCCCAAATTGTTAAAAGACGCAATGCAGACCTTTCGCAGTGCCACTTTATTTCTGCACTGCTCCTTAATTTTGCTTCCGTTGCCTTTATAAAGTGGAACCTAAATCTGACGGTGTCCATTCCGGCTAACACGTTCTAAATTGTGCACTGGTGAGTGCTTTCTTACCGGAAAAGTATATAGGACAACCGAACTGACCATTCTGAACAACAGGATCCTAAGAGCCTATGTAAGCCCAGCGATGCGTGCTCGACCTTAAAGTGCAGCCTGTTATCGAGCATTGTATTTTTGGGACTTCTTTGACTTTTACTGTCTTACGGTTGGTTATTAGGAAAGTCTTAATTTTATGTCAGCTCGTTCTAGACCCGCAGACAATTTCTCAAAGTGACCTAAACCCATAGATGTGATTGTGTACTGTGACCTCGGCGGCGGTGTTATCAGCGTATTATTTGTAGAAATTCATCGAACGAAAGTCGGAGGAGTATAGTGGGAAAAATTATAGAATTTAGCGTCATTGACAGTATGATACTTAAGCCTCTTGCTGTTCATGTAGTCTGTGATTATGGTAATAGTGTATACATTCTATTGAAGGATCTCCTAATGAACGACCAGCTCTCCGAGTGTTATTACTGCACAATATTTGTTTGTCCCAATTCCCACTTTTCCTCACGTGTTCCTTCACGTACTGTGTCTACTACCGCCTTTAATGCATTGACGGGAGAACACGTTTTTCAGAAGCCGTACTGAGAGTCTGTAGAGCTCCATTTTCGTCAGCTACCACAAGCAGCCTGAACCAGGAACATTGGATGAAATGACGGAGGCTCTAGAGGTAGTTGTTCTCTTTTGGTAACCGCCTTCAAGTTGGGATTGCAATGAAGGAAAATGTCTTTTTCCTCTAGGCACCTTTGTATCAACGGATACGAAGATGTCCGGCTTTGCCACCTTGGCTGCCTTATTTGAGATGCAATTAAGTCCAGGCACTGTGTTGTATCTGTCAAGTTGTCCGAAGTAATTATGGGAATATTCACCATGACGTTATCCCTCGCGATAGCATATATATACAAAAGTAGTTAGCCTATGAAGAACAGGTGTTTTTCTATCGTTCCTAGTGTTCCCGAGCAGGTAAATTAGAAAGATTTATTGAATTAAAATTTCGTCATCATTACTTCTCCACCTTCTCGCCCAGCAATTGTTAGATTGGCTTGGAAATTTGGGGCCATTGGGACAAGCTATTGATGTCAAGAATCGAAATCTTTCCCATCACGACAGAATTTTACTGGCTGAGTTATTTCTCAAAATGGATATCAAAACAGGCCGTTAACTTCTTAGATACCTCTACAAGTAGAGAGCTATTTCAGCTACGGTTGTGCTTATAAGAGATCCTATTGTTATTGCTAGAATCAATAGAGTACACAGGTAGACTTAACGTGAGTTCGGCTCCTGAAATATTTTCCTGTAAGCCTTGCTGAACAAGTTAATAGGCGATTTCAATTCTTTTTATCCCAACTTCCCATTGTGGCCTGTCAAGAATTGAACTTTCCAGCATCGTTCAAAAGAGTCGTGCACTCTCGGCTTGACTTCGAAATAGTGAGCGGAGCCAACAACTTGGCTATTACTAAATACGCGGATACATCACTCCATGTTATTCACAAAATAGTCTTTTGCCATCAAGATACGAAAGTCGAACAACGTTCCTTTCCTATTTCAGATTATTCAGATAGTTCTGAGTACGGAGAAGGTCAACTTAGTATCCTCGCAGAACTGGAGTTATTATGCTATTGCGTCAGACGTCAGTTTCATAATATCGAAGATAAGTGACAGTAGGCCCCGAAAGGTTAACAAAACTTTAGTATGGATTATTCCAAATTCTATTTCTTTCGAAATGCGAGATGGCCTTGAGAATGTAGGCTATTATGTATGAAGAGCAGACGCTGGCGTGATAGGAATAGCTCCCAAGCAATAGAGATTTTTTTTGGAGTCTGATAAAATTAATTTTACGATGCCAAAAACCTCACAGCGTCCAGGAAGCTTTACACCTTATATTTGTAATCCAACGATGTTGTCTATCTGGAATCACATACATGTTCTTGGCTTTGTTGGAAAAACTGACGGCGATGGCTTTTAGGCAGTCAGCATCTCATGAAGAGGACAAGGCTAGCTTTAAGAGGATTGAACGAGAGCGAATTCCTACTTAACTTATCATCGATTATGTCTAGGGCTGCTGCCTGGGACTTATTGCAGACAGTCATTAGACAGTCATAATCCAACAGATACTACAGCTGCATCATTTACCAAAAGCGAACTGTAAAGAGTGTTTAGCTTAGAGTCAATCAATATGCACTATAACAGTGGAGACAGGACTCTGCCCTGTGACCAACATTTATTTACTCCCTCCGCCACATATTAACGGAAATCAGAATCCGTCACTTAAGGTATGTTTACTAGAACTAACTATTTTAGAGGCTTCAAATTTTTATTAAAAATACAACACAGAAAAATGAAATATGAAATGAGCATTTAGGGCACATGGCCAACGCGGATGTGTCCAGCCCAATTTTGCATTACTTTTTCCAGCATAGCCGGCCTTATTTCGGTAATAGCGCGCTGAATGTTGGCTTTTAAGTCGTCAAGTGTAGCTGTTTTATCAGTTGAAAAGAGTGATTTGGCATACCCTCACAAAAATTAGTCCAAAGGAGTCAAATCAAATGACCTAGGCGGCCAGTTAACAGGTCCATTTCTTGAGATGATTCGCTCAAATGGTTGTCACAATAAAGTGATGGTTTTACCTGCTGTATGGCATGTTGTGCCATCTTACCGAACCATTTGTCTCTCAGATGATTGTTATTGATACAGAGAATCAAAAAATCGCTGAGTTGCTGAGAAATTCTTCGAATTGAATTCGGTCACAATCACCACTGCGCAGACGATGGCTTCTTCGGTACGGACAGTATGAGGTCATATTGGATGAATATTATCCATAAATTCTCATGCGTAGATATAAATCGATCGATAGTATTGCGTATAAGCTCCTCAGATGGAATATTATGCGCGCTGTAAATTAGGCGTAAGCTCTTGCGATATTCCACATAGAAGTCTGAAAATGTCCGGCACTTTCATTGGTAACTCCACTGCTATCCAAAAGCTCTTCAAACGTATCTCAGAACTTGCGCATCATTTGGTTTTTTTAACCAGGCCGGATGCTGTCAGTCCTTATTGCTAAAAGTGCTATCATCGTTGTAAAGAAGATGAGTCGTTCCGTTTCCCAAAAAACGCTATGCAGACATGGCGAAGTGCCACTTTATTTCTGCACTGATCCTTAATTTTGAATCGCGTTATGCGAGTATGGCGACCTGTTTCCTACAAAGCCGCATTAACTACCATCGAGTTTAATAATTTCTCGCATGTTTCCCTAGTGTGCCATATAGGCTTAACCGATCGGCAGCCGTTGCAATTTTCCGTGTCGCCGTTGCCTTTATAAAGTGGAACATAAACGTTGCATCGACCTCTGCATCTCATTCGAGAGGATGTTGACGGGGATTATTAATTGTGCAGTGCCTGTGCACTGATGACAGCTTTTTCTAGCGGAAAAGTATATAGGAGGACCGAGTAAGTTTGGCGCACAGAAGACGAATTTTGGAAAACAATTGCCAGGATTTCTAAACGTTGGCTTACACCCAGTCTTTGCATGGTAATGTGTGTCAAGGTACACTGAACATAAATGTCAATGACACGTTCCCAGTTTGACAGCTGATTTGATAGATAACCCTATCGGAATTTCTATGCCTCTGAAAAAAAACCATCCACATGACTAACGATTCATCTGCCCGTATGCTGCCCGAAGTTGTCGATGGTTACCTCAATGCCCAACGCTATTGCTTTCTGTCTATCGAATGCACATTTAATTCTGTAATCAAAATTGGTATAACATGTTGAATGAATGCAAATGCGAACAAAACTAATCCATTCTCTCTATGGTCTTCGGCAGGAAGGAAGGCAGGAAGCTCTGAAACACTTAGAGATGAAGAAGCCTTCTTTTCCAATTTTCGATGTAATAGCTACTCTCCCTTTTCACCAGAGATATCGTATGTAGAGCAGCGAAGATTTTCTTCAGGATTGGAAGCAAATGTACTGTACATTTTTGTAGCATACCTGGGTGCATGCCATTGGTGCCAGGCGATTTGAAGCCATCAGAAGACACAGCAGGCATGAGCTAAAGGATTACTTCCTATTAGAGGTGCCATAAGATTCTAGCCATCATTCAAAATAGTCTTAGTTGACCTATTAGAAAGAAGCTTTCTGTAGGATATTTCGCAGCATGTCAGCTAAAACATTTGGTAGGGCATCATTCAGGTTATGAAAACCTTCCTACAGTAATGCAATCGGAATTTGATTGTAGTTTTTTATCGCTCTATTGCCCCTGGTACCTCCACATAAGTCGCTCTATCTGCAAGTGATCCCTAGCTGAACTATCAAGGCGTCTTCCATTATTAAAATTATCTAATAAAATGCGAGGGTAGAGTAAATATTCGTTCTACACCAGGACTTCAGTCACGGTACTGTGGGGCTCAACAGCCCCCGGACTTCGGTCTGGACTTGACTTGTTTAGTTAGTCATAGTGGGTGTGGTTTAAAAACCTAAAATCGCAGGAAGGGTTTTCCAGTTGCTTTCGATCCGATGTAAGAAGTAGAAGTAGACATATGGAAGAAGAAGTAGACATAAGATCAGCAAGGGTGGAACACAAATTCTGCTTTGGTACTAAAGGATTGACGGAGAGCAATGGTACTGCGTATCCTTACTCCCATGATTGTTTGGGCATTTAGTAAAATTAAGACTTATATTTGTCGGGAAATCACTTGGAAGTGATTTAAAATCATAATTTTAAAGCTTCATGCCTCTTATATTTTAAACGACGCCATCTACTTGTCTATTGCCAACTACACTGATTAACATTTCTAAAGTAACTCGTTTCGTCTTTTGTTTTCTTAGAACTACTTTCGGCAATCTATTTGAATATTGAGGCACAACCTAATACATTTATGAATGAGATTTCGTTATTCAAGCAACCAAACATCTGTTCTCGGCATCAAACCTCATTTCGTTACTCCTGCATGTTTCGTATTTAAATTCAATCTTATTAACGTCATACTCACATCAATTACTTTTAAGGCAACATGCCAATCCACAGAATAAACATCAGCATACTCCTCTGCAAGGATTTCTAAGTATTTTTTTCACTTCATTCAATATAAAATATCCGCTTAAGACAGTCATCTAGGAGCTAAATACCTCTTTGAAAAATCACCCCTGCAGCTCTTGACATAATCCGGCAACAGCCACATCAAACTGATTAAGTCGTCACCAAGTTAGGATGATTTCCATCCTGACTCCTTCTTGCTTTACAAATCCCACAGGAATATTTCAACACTTGAAATCCTTCAAACACCGAATCGATTTTGAAAACAAACATTGCGCGCTGGAGAGTTTGTAAACAGCTCATTCTCCAGTGTTTTGACAAACAGCCCCATCCGACCATCTGAAAAACCATGACAATTGATTTTGCTGCACTCTGAGCACGAAGAGTTCTTCTGTCTGTCATGCCGGAACGTTTGCCTTTTTGAAAAATCAGGGACGTCGGAAATGGCAGTAGTTCAGTAAAATTGTTTTAACGCCTTTGGTACGAGTATGATGGAAATAATAAATTTTCCTTGCCAAATGGACAAGAACTTTTTTTAATTTGAAATTGCAATCACGTTGCGTTATTTTGTTGTTTTTCAATTTAACTCAGTCCTGGAATGAGAGTAGAAGGAATTGCAAAAAAGTAGTAGGAAAATGAATTTGCAATATTCAGCAGTGCATCCTTTGGCTTATAAGTAAAGGGCAATTTAAAAATGTTACAAGGAAGAAAAAAGACTTAGTATGAACGGGAACCCACAAGGATGAACTAGGGAACCATTTTTAGACATTTTATGCCTAATCCTAAAGATAAGATTCCCTCAAATCTGCATCAAATATAAATACAGGCTCAGTTTTCTCAACATCATAATCGGGATAAACTTTGGCAGCCAACTGATTCGTCCTTATTGGTGTGGCTTTAGACCTAAAAGTCCACCTTCGATCTGTTTTTTTTTTTATATATATATATTAGGGCAGGTCCTGGGAAAGTTCTTCGAATTTCAAATCGCCGAAGTAAGTAGGTAGGTAGAAGTGGTTGTCTGGTGAGATCCTACCAGATACACAAGTAGGGCGGATGCGCCGTGTAGATACCAGGGTGTTGCTAAGAGCATCGTTTTCAGGTCCATCATGTTGAGTTCAGAAAATTAATAATGTTTGAGAATTGTATGTCAGAAATCTCTGATACTTCCTTGAAAAGAGTTTTGCTAATACCAGCATCTACATTTTTGCCAAAATACAGAAACTGATCTAGCCAGATTCCAAGGTATCTGACTATAGTTCGACAGGCAAGGGCCGCCCGTGTTGTCCAATGATCGAGAACTTTCACCAATTTTTTCTAGTATCCCTAGAGGCTCTAGACAACGGCGTCCTAAAGAAATGGTTTCCGACTTCTGAAAGTTGATTTTCAACTTCCAGTCATCGCAAAATCGTCTTATCTTATCGAAGTCACGCTGCAAGAGGGTGTTAATGACCTCGAATTTTGGACCTGTTCTGTACGCTATCAAATCGTCTGCGTACGCAATAGTATGGTGAAGTGAACCTATCAAGTCGCTTGTATAAATGTTAAATAGGATCGGCGAATTGACCGCGCCTTGCTGAAGACCATTTTTAATTTGAAATATTCCAACAGAAGTCACATCACCATTCTTCACGATGAACTATCTGTTGGTTAGCATATTATAAAGAATGCACAAGAGTGGTTTACTGATCCCCAGCCTAGTCAGCTTATAGAAAATACCCTCTAACCATACGGTGTCGAAGGCCTTCTGCAGGTCAACAAGGCAGGCACCAGTACATTGTTTTTTGCCTTTATTCCATTGGATATCGGACACCAGTTTAGACGCGGCATGTGAGATATCATGTCCCGCCTTAAAACCGAATTGATTATCCGGAATTATATGTTTGTCCTCAACCCACCTAGACAGAGCTCTATTGATTACTTTTTCAAAAACCTTACTGATATTCGGAAGGAGACTTATCGACCGGAGATTCGCCGGATTGGATATATCCTTCCCCTTTTTGGGGATAGGTTGAACCACCGCCGTTTTCCAATGCGCTGGATAATGTGCATTATTCATTGCATTATTAAACAGGGTGGTGTAAATGTCCACCGCTTCTAGAGGAAGATGTCGAGGTACGATGTTCGGAATACTATCGGTCCCCACTGATTTCTTAGTCCTGATTGTGTCGAAGATCTCACGGAGTTCTTACTTCGAAATGAACGGGGGTACGTCACTCTCTCTGGAAATGACATTATTTGCCATATTTCCGTCGCTGAACCGGGTAAAACCAGAGCCCTCGGATCGCCAGTTCCCTATTTCATTTCGAATGCCGAAGTTGTGCACCAAGACGCGATTGTCCAGGTCATAATTAGGGCCAGTGATATTAATGGCCTTGTATACTTCCTGGAAAGTCGCTCCTATGGTCTCAACCTTCTCCTGTGGATCCTCGATCACAAAGAAGCTGTCATCATCAGCGGCCTCATTTGGATCAATACCTGCTATTGTCAGTAACCGTTCAGTAACTGGTGTCTACAGCCCGAACCTTGTTCTTCCAATATGAGCTTACGGAAATTCTGTAATTCTCTTTTATTAACTTTTGCACATTTTTAATCGACGACTTCAGTGTCCTAATCTCCGGGTCTTGTCTGTCAGTTAACTGTCTGTACAAGTTTTTAAGTCTTGTCAGAAGTCTACTTTTCTGTCGGTGCAGTGCGTCAATAGTAGGATTGCGGAACAGGTCTTCGTTAGTTGTACGTCGATACCGCGGTATTGTAGTGTCCATAGTTTGTTTAATTGTCTCGTCCATTTGTTTTAGGTAATTGTCGATCTCCTCGTTTGACAAATTCCTATTGGACGGTGGCTGGAGCGTGTTCGAGGAGAGCGCTCTGTTCAAGGTTGCGGAGAAGCGCGTCCATCGAGTCTTACTGTAGTTGTAAGAATATCTTTGGACAAACTCCTCCAATTCCGCAATTTCGTTGGGAACTGTAATTTCGGTGCTAAAACCGCAATGGTCGCTGTCATACACGAATGTGCGTAGACTGTTTAGCGTTTGTAATTTCGTACCTGTCAGTCGTATACGTTCGTCATACAGCAGTAGATCCAAGTAAGAGGCCGCCTCTAGGAAACTACGGGTTGTCCGTCGCTTTAAGACCGAGTCTGTACATGACATCGTGCTGACCCCACCAATCGAGTGGCAGGTTCCCTCTAGTATTTGGGAAATTATTTCCCCAATCTCTGTGTCTAGCGTTGAGATCCCCGCCGATTATAAAATAATTCTCCCCCGATTCCAGCCTCAGAAGTCGAAAAAGCGTGTCGAGCTCTGTAATGAATAGGGTGGATTGTGAAGCCTCAGGTGCATAAACAGAGGCCAAGTACAGCCGCTTTCCACTGCGGAGCGGTATGTAAATGACAACTGCCTCCAACACCCGGAACCTGCGCAACACTCCCTTGTACGCTTTGTGAAATGTTATACCTTCTCTAATGAAGATCGCGACACCACCTCCACGTTTGGATCTGGGCCGGTTTCTTCTTCTAACAATATAATTATTGTACTCCAGTTTGTGCTTATCGGTTAGCTTGGTTTCGCTAGCGAAAAGCACATCAGGAGTTTGGTCTTGTAGCAATTTAAACATCGCGGCTCGTCGTTCAGTCCTAATCAGTGAATTCGGCACCAGCGCATATATCTGACCCACCCGCTTGGCCTGTTCTTATACCTGCTGTTGCAGCTGAGCCATCTGCCTTTGAATTGCGAGCAAGATGGACAGCATGTTAGGTGCAGCTTCCGTTGTTCTCGGCATTGGCGCCGGAGAAGCAACAGTCGCTTGCTTTACCGTAGCCCCCCTACCAGTCGCCATTTGGGCGTAGGAAATTTGGGACGTGACGGCTGGTGTTTGAAATCTAACAGGTGAACGTTTGACCTCCACCTTCTGATGCCGAGCCAATTTTGCTTTTTTAATGTCAGCGAACTTAGGACAACGCCGATAGTTTGCGGTGTGTCCCACGTTTCCATATAACATGCACGAGAGCTGCGACCTATCGGATGCTCCGTCAACACCCAGAGCACACTCCTCGGAACTGTGGTTCTTAGCGCACTTCACGCATCGAGGCTGCATTTGACAGTTCGACGCGGCGTGCCCGAACCTCTGGCAGCGAACGCATTGTATAACGCCTTCGCTCCTTTTTAATTTTTCCCAGTGAATCACCTGGTAGTCTAGGACATTGATACTCCTTAGACTATCCAGACGGCTTTTGGGACTGAGTTGCACCGAGAAGAACGGCAGACTCCGTTTCTCCCGCCTAGCTCTGGCTGTGGTAAATGGCTTTACCGCCACAAACTTCAGTCCTTCGCACTCCTTCTCTTTGAGCAGTGCTAGGATCTCCTCAGGATCAGAAGATGGTTCCAACCCCTTCAGCAGCATCGATTGCCGCTTTTCACACTTCGGTGTGTATGAGTAGTGCTCCGTCGTCGTTTCCTTTAGGAGCTCTATCACTTTCGCGTAGTATTACAGTGGATGGCATGGCAATCGTTCGCCAATCGCTTAATATTAAAATTACTTCCAATGACCAACTTACACAGGTCCTTGGTTGCATTTACCTCCAATTTATAGGTGTTTATAGGAGGCACCTTCTCCTTCTTCTTCGTCTGCTGCTGCTGCTGCTGTTGTTGTTGTTTTTGTTGTTGTTGCTGCTGTTTTAGCTGTTGCCGTTGTTGTGGCTGCTCTTGTTGTTGTTGTTTCTTTTGTTTTGCTTTTTGTTGTTGTAGCACTTGTGCTGACTGTTCTTTTTGTTGCGACTGCTTTTGAGCAAGCTGCGACTGCTGTTGTTGTTGGGATAGCTCATGCTCTTCCCTCTTCCTTCTGACCATTTGCTGTTCTTTGATGGCTTGTACCCTCTGCTGCAGCATTTTGATGCTGCTACTTATAAACAAGATTTCCTCCTCTTCATCGTCCGATTCGTTTGCTGCCAATGAAGCGAAATTGTTTAATACCCTCAATCCACCAAGCTTTTCAGTGGACGTTGGCAGGGTGGGACGCTGTAACGAGTTAGAGGTTGGCTTTAGCTTCCTCTTTCTCTTTGCCTTTGGCGTTTGGCTCGAACCACTCGAAGCCTCGCCTGGTATCTCCGCAGATCCCGCTATTGGCATAGCGGACCGCTCTCCACAATTATTGACCTTTTCACTGAATTGTTATGTGCACAACGTAGATTGATTTCATGTTGAGAATTGCCCATAAAATAAATTTGCAATTACTTGTAGTCGCTATCTGGCACTGGTAACAGTGAACCTGCTCTGTAATATATTTGACCTTGTACGAGTATCTGTAAAGGAAAAAAATGTATTGTAAAAATGTATATGGGCTATAATAGTTATAATAGTTATGATTAACAAACATACAACTGCAAATACTATTACAAACCATAAAAGTTGGCATGAAATTTTCCAGAACTACTTTTGTTGCTCCAAATGAAGGTCATTTGAAAGCAGTTGTTGTATTATTGAATATTGTATTGTTTCTATTCCTAAAACCAATGAATACAATGGCTCTGGAGGTAGAAGCAATGGTATCAATTTCACCTTTCCATTTGCGCAACACAATCCATTGTAGGCACTGTAATCAATTGACATATCGTAACAGAAAGCAGCTCGATTCAAACTTGCACAATTAGTAGTCGAATGTTGCACTTCACGGCTCTGTCTTAAGTACGATTAGATTGATAATTAATTTGATTCGTTGCATTTCGGGTACTTCTGCCTAAATTTGTCCGCCGCCTTACAGGAGGCATGTCGAGTATAAATGAGTCACAAACACAACACTTTTTTAATTTTATAGAAATTTGTAGCTTTTAGATTTAGTAATATTAAAGATGCACATCAAAGAGACGTTTACATTTCAAGTGACATTTTATCACAGACAATTTGTGTTTGACTAATGTCAATATTCATACGATACTAACGTCACTTAATTGTTTTGCCTTCCCGGAACCTCTCCACTAACACTTGAACTTTATGGTATGGTATTAAAGTTCAAATTGACTTTTAAGTATTATTTCGAATCGTTTGTATGGGAGTATAGGAAAGTGTTGTTTTTAGACTTTTACCGACAATTTTTTAAATTTTTCTCTGCGTAAGAACCATCCTCGTACTTCAAGGAATATTCTAAAAAGAAGAATTAGCGAAATCGGTTCAGCCGTTCTCGAGATTTGCGCTTAGCAACACATTCAGCGATTCATATATATAATATATATACGAGTAGATAGAGTTTCGGGGACTAGAATCTAGATTCTCTGAATAGCCATACGCGAAACGATGTTTTACATATGCGTGTCCAGGACCGGTATATGAAGCACCACATTGAGAGCTTTTATCCGCATCGATAGATAGATAGATAGCGCCCCTGTGGTCCAATACCAAAGCGACGAATGCTTTCTTTACCCTGTGCTCTATATTTAGTTTCCACTTAAGCTCGAGGTCAAGGATGACGCCAAGGTACCTTGCACTTGAGGATAGAGTAATTGTTTGGTTGTTAAGACGTGGAAGCTTTAAAGTCGGTATCTTTTACTTGGGTAAATAGTATTAGTTTAGTTTTACTCAGTCAGGGTCCTCTTTGTGAGTTTAACAATCACGTTTTCAGAATGGCTTCACTGTGGACATTATCGAAATGACCTTCTATGTCTAGGATGTGGCTAACGTTTACTGTTTATAGCGGATGGATTTCTTAACCGTCTGCACAACCTCATGCAGGGCAGTCTCCTTAGACTTACTTTTAAGGTAAGCATGTTGGGACTTTGATAGAGTTCTGAGTATAAGGGATGTAAGGCTAATGGGTCTAAAATCCTTGACCGACTCATGGCCTTTTTAGAGATAAAAACGACTCGAACTCATTTCCAGATCGAGGGGATTTGGTTGAGTCGAAGAGACCCACGATAAATGACCGTTAACCAGGGGAGAACCTTCTCCAAGTTCATAATCGGAGCATAATCGAAAAAATGTGTTAAGGCCTGATGACTTGTAGGGGGAGAAACTGTTGATCGCCCAGGAAATCTTTTCCTCTGTTATTAGTGAGTTGATTTCATTCCAGGGTGCGGGTTGCGTGACCTGCACTACCTGCACAGCAGCTATCTTTGCATACCGGGAAATGGGTGTTCTTCTGTGGAATCTGTACATATTTCATCAAGTTGTATCAGATTAGAGTATTTTTTGGACAAGATTTTGCTTAGTCTAACTGCATCCTTGAGAGTTTTAATGGAGTGGCAGTACTCTACCCACGCCTGTGACTTAGCTTTGTTTAATGCTTATTTGTAAGTCTTAAGGTAGTTCTTGTAAGGCTTCCAGAATTTGTGTTTGTAGCAAATATTGTCAGCTTTGTTAGATCGGAGATGTCTTCATTCCATCACAAGGGAGAGTTTTCTTGCTAAATTTGATAGGACACGAGGTCTTGAAAGCTATTTCCATAGATTTGTCGAGGGTCTTCACCTCTGCTTCCAGTGCTTAAGACTGAATTTCTTTTAGTCAGTTCGCTTGGGCTTTCTAAATGGGACAGGTTTCTACCGAGAGATTCACATTGAGCAGTCTGCAAAGGATTTAAGATTGGATACTCCCCATTTATCCACCCGGAAAAAGTAGCATCGCTGGGAAACACGAAAGTTGGACGTAATCAAGTAAAGTCTCACCTCGTTGATTTCAGTGCTCCTCCATAATGAGTGTCTTGCGCTGGCATCACATCTCAAAATCAGCAACTCCTTTTTGATGAAAACGTGCGACACCACGTGCAGAGCTTCATCCGGCGGCGCTGATTTGTCATGTTGTTGTTGCCTATACCTGTTGTTTTCCTATACCATGCATTTGTTGTCGCAGTATCTGCCGCTTCATTCATAGCAATCTTGCAGATGATGAAGACGGCTTTGGTGTCCTGCTCTTCAAGACGGTACTAGAGGACTTACCCTTTTTTCGTGACTTGCGGTCACTTTTTTTTCCTGTATGTTAGTCCCACGAGTAGGTCCGGAAGGGGTTGGTCCGTCCCAGTAGAGCAGACGAATTGAGATATGGTACTGATGCAACCGGCCTTGCCCGGACATCGGAGGGGACCGTTATATACCAATTCCCTTTATTCACTTATCGGACGTGTGCCCCAACACCTTGCTTTTGCTATTGAGTTGTCTCCCACCCCTTGCTTAATGGCTGACCTCCGTCCGAGACGAAAAGCCATTACCCGCAGGCGCACACGTGGAGGACAAAAAAAAGAGGATTTCCGCCTGCTACACCATCACCTATTATATAATGATTTCATCGAAACCTTTGACGTCGAACGTCGAAAAGTCTTCCGCTAGAGCGATCCACCATCAAATGACCATCATCCATGTCGAACTTTCGCTAATTGCACAGTTTTGTGTCAACTCTTTAGATATTTGTTAAAATGTGCCACCTACCAATTGATAAGGCCTGATATTGTCTGAACTAAGAAGGAGGAAGTCTGAGCCTTACAGTGGTATCGGAATTTTTTCAACGATCAAGAAGTCACGAGTTTCTGACTTCACTTTAAGTTAATCTGCATTGGGACCAAATTCAGCAACTTGAACCTTATGTGTGCTATCCATTGAACAAAAAACAGGTCGTACACGTTCTTTAAACTCCTCGACAAGTACTTGTCCAAAATTGATAGCATTATGGGAAGATCCTCCACAATTATAAGGAATAGCGTTTTCAACATTTCTTCCGAAAATAGGAGAAAGCTGGGAAAGCCAGCACGAAGTTCGATCTCCAGATCAGTTAAGTATCAACAAAATTAATCCTATTCAGTTCAGTTTCAGTTTCAGTTTTTATGCATTTTTATTTTTTAACTTAAGTTACTTTTATATGCTAAACAAAAAAACGCTTAAAAATTAGCTTAAATTACTTACAAATAATCTTATTCTAACTTAATGGCCCCATGCGGGCAGTTAAAGTTAAACCTAACACTTAAACTATGTCTTTCGACGAATCTTACAGTCTACTTTTATTTCTATTTTAACATTAATTAATACTAAAACTAAGAAAATAAATTTTAATCAAAAACTTAGTATATGGACATTTTTTAATTTTGTATAAAACTTCAAACTAAAGCCTACAAAAAATTAATCCTATTCAGAGCGAGTTGCATGAACAATTTTAATATTTCCGATGTTCGAATAATCAGATGAGCCAATATTGAGTTGGGCCACTCACTTGATTTCACTGAAGAAAATCATAAAAGCTACATTGATCCTTAAAAAGGAAAGCTATCAAATTTTTTCACACAAATTGTTTTTCAAGCGAGTAATGCACACTTTTTCTGAGCAGGTCAATGTTGCCTGTCAATACAAACGGTACCAAATCTCTCGTAGGATCCTGCGTTCAAAACGACCAAGGATATTTTCATCTGCCTTTGCTAGCGTTGATACTTATGTGCCATAGAGCTGTCAGTTGAACTTGACAGGAATGCCAAAACGATACATGGCTGTGTATAGCACGCCTCAATAGATTCTGTAATATGCGATCTTGAAATCGATTAAAAAAATGATAAGCTCCGATCAAGACTCCTTGCGATTTTCAATAGTGTGAAAATTTGATCAATTTTGGGCTAATCGACTCTAACACTGCACTGATAGATGCTAAGCAAATCTTTAACAAATGGTTAAAACGTTCACACAATATGGCAAATAAAATCCTCTACGCGATGTTAAGAAGGCTGATGCCTCTATAGATAGAGAAGATAAGAGGGTCTTCTTTCCTGTGGATCTGTCAGACGGTGCTCCGGTTAGATTTATCGGGTATACAAACTTTTCACACTTTTCTCACACCAAATCTTAAAAATGTCTTAAATAGCTTGGAAAGCAGGCGGTCCAGTCCGGCAGCAATGTTAATGTTAAGTGTAAAAGTTGGCATCACTATTTCATTTAAGTCAGGTGGTCAGATGTCGTGGGACTCATGAATGAATGGACCAGTGAATGGTTAATTCTGTGTAATTTGGGTCATCCCCGCCATTCAACAGCTAACAGAAGTCGGTTTTTTTATATCATTTGCACCGACTGAAAGTCAACTACATACTCCATTTCCTAGCTCATCTGTACAGGTCTCTGTTCGGGTCTTGCAGCCTCGACGTATTCCATTTAATTGTTGGTAAACCACCCTTTGAGTAGCATCTTTCTCTATATTTACTTGAATATTGATAAAGTAATATTCTGTCCCGCAGCAAAATGATATCTACTATACTCATATAGCAACCTATCTTATCTGCTTCAGTCTAACCGTATCTGACCTATCAAAACCTAAAATTTCTAAACGCGAAAGATCACCAATTTCTGAGGACTTTCGTTTGTCCTTGAAGAAAAAATTCTGTGCCAACATGCCAAATCCGAAAAAAAAAGGGAAGTGATCCCAGTTATAATTACTGGAGTCCCTTGCAATGCCTTCCGGATAGCGAAGAAGATATGGACGAAATAACTTCGCCAAATAAGTGTAGTGAAAAAGTGTTATTGCCTCCAATCAAACTATTGCAAAAATCTAGTGAATTTGTGCACAACCTTGCAAAATCTTTAAACATAACAGATTACTTTGTTAAAAAGATGTCTATAGGCATTAAAATAACATGCAATTCTGCTGAATCTTACAGTGCCATATTAGAAAAACTAAAAAGTCAAAGTTGTCAATTCTTCTCTCACGATTTCAAGAGCGAGAAAGCATTCAAAGTAGTTTTATATGGTATGAGCGAAATGGACCCCAATCTTCTAAAAACTGAACTGATTAAAATTGGCTTAAAGTGCATAAATACTAAAAAAATAATTAAAAAATCGGAGTATTTCACGGACACAATTTATATAATATCATTAGAAAATGGTTCAATAAGATTGCATGATCTTAAGAAAGATTATCGCTCCATCTTTCACACGCAAGTGAGCTGGAACTACCAACGAAAGCTAAAAGGTAAACTAACCCAATGTCACAATTGCCAGATGTTTGGGCATGGTGAAAAAAATTGCCACGTCAAAACCTTCTGTGCCAACTGTGCCGGCCCACATAAAACTTCTGTCTGCTCTAATTCTTCCGCTGAAAAATGTGCAAATTGCAACGGACCACACAAATCAACCGATCCATCATGCGTTAGCCGATCAAAATTCTTAGAACTCAAGGAAAAATATAAACAAAATAATATGTCAAAGACATCCAACCGATAACATATTTCACCACCCACTCACACTAAACATCAACAGGTTCCAATTAACTCTTTGTCAGAGTTCCCGCAACTTCCACAGCGACGTCAGCTGTTTCCCGCCTCTCACACTAATCAAACGATGTTGGAAAGTGTCGCCCTTCCAACAATCAACAATGTTTCCGACAACATTCCACTTACGTTTAGCAACATTGCCGCCGGCGCAACTTGCAACATTTCCAGCAACAACACTCTGTTCACAGCGGATGAATTAAATAGTCTAGCTATGGAATTAATTACAAATTAATCTACATGTACGAGTAAGAATAAGTTTGAACAATTTAATGTTATCACACGTTTAGCAACTAAGTTTTTGTGTCATAACTCTAAATAATATGATAGATAGGCATTTAAATATTATTACTTGGAATAGTAGAAGTATTTGCAACAAAATCACCGAGTTGGATAACTTTTTAAACGTTTCTAGCATCGACATAGCTCTTGTAACTGAAACATGGCTTAAACAGGACTTAAGATTGTCCACACCCATATGTGTGATTTATGTGTGATTTTGCAGTTGTAAGTCAGATTTCGCTGGAGAGCGTTTATAATTCATCAAAGAAGATGTTTGTTTATACTGAGGCGTGAAAACCTCTCAAATATACTCGCCACGATTATTGGGACGTGGTCGACCATTTACAGCGTGAGACGACGGACCGCCCGTCTTCAAATGCTATCGATTCGATAGAGTTGGTCGAGACGGAGGTGGAGTAGCAATACTAATAAGAAGATCTATTCAGCACTCGCTTTTGCTTGTAGTGAAAACGCGGTTAATAGAAAACATTGGAATTAGCTTAAAATTGCGTAACCAGAGAGAAATTAAAATCTTTGTCCTTACTTTCCCGGCGGTAGAAGCTCATTAGAAAAAAAGATAGCTTTTAAGAATGATCTGATTACTCTCACTCCAAGGTGAATTTATTATTGGTGGGGACTTAAATTCAAGACATAAAAATTGGGGTTGCTTACGATCAAATGCCTACTGTACGATCCTGTCAGATCTATGTTTAAATTTTCCAGCATCTGTGATATTCCCTTCTAGTCCGACCTTTTTTCCCAGTTCTAACCGTAGTCCATCTGTACTTGATTTATTTGTGTCTAATATGCCTGGTTACCTTTCCCAACCGGTTTCCATTAACGACCTCAGCTCTAATCATAACCCTGTGTTTTGTCGGCTTCGCAAATCAGGTGTGCAAAAGGTCGCATATGAGCTAGATCTTAAAAATGCGAATTGGAATCGTTTCCGGTCAGTGCTAACTTCCAAATACCGGAACTTTCCCTGTAATCTAGACAGCGTTACCTCCACTGTTGATTTTGATTCCATTATCTCAGATTTTAGCAAATATGTACTAGACACTATTGAATTATGTATTCGTAAAGTTCCTAAAACAACCTCGGCAATCAAGCTTCCCCCTTACATCCTGGAACTCATTCAAATTAGAAATGCTTGTCGAAGACATTGGCAAAGATACCGTCAGCCGTTCTACAAACATAAAGTTTCCCACCTCAATAATCTTATTTCAAAACTTATTTTTGATTACAACAATAAGAAGTGGAACATCAAATTACGTTCTCTAGATTTAAGTTCAAAACCTTTTTGGAATATTGTCAAAGTGGTTAAAAACAAAAATAGACAGCTTCCCTTTCTTAAGGATTCAGATACTACGTTCTGTACGGATCTTGACAAGGCTAACGCACTTGCTCTAAACTTTCGCAAAAATCACGAAATATCTTCTAATTTAGGTGACGCAGAAACAATTAATTTAGTGAACCAATCCATTCAAAATCTTTTGATTGGTAACAATGATCCTCCATCCTCAAGCCTGTATATAACGTTGGAAGATACCAAATTCATGGTCAAAGAGCTGAGTAATCGCAAAGCTGAAGGATTCGACCAAATTAAAAACATATATATTAAGCAAATGCCTAAATCTGTCCTTGAGCGTTTAACGTTTGTCCTTAACGCCTGTATTAAAATGGAATACTTCGCAAATGTATGGAAACTCGCTAAGATTGTTCCAATTCCTAAAGCTGGAAAGCCTCCTCATGTGGTTAGCAGTTACAGACCAATTAGTTTATTAAGTGGTCTAAGTAAATTATATGAAAAGGTTATAAAAGAAAAAATCTGTAAGCATATTGAAGACAACAACCTACTTCCCGATATACAATTTGGGTTCAGGCGCAATCACAGCACTACCCATCAAGTGCTAAGGATCTGCAATCATGTTAAATCGTCTCGTGCAACAGGAAAATCAACAGGCATGATATTATTAGACGTCGAAAAAGCTTTTGATTCTGTCTGGCATGACGGGCTTATATACAAAATGATAAATTTAAATTTCCTGCCAAATCTCTGTAGAATTGTCCGTAGTTTCTTGTCCAACCGCTGTTTTAGAGTGCAAATTAATAATGATGTCTCCAGCATTGTCTACTTTAATTCTGGTGTTCCCCAAGGCTCAGTGCTTGGACCTGTTTTGTATAACCTGTTTACGTCCGACGTACCATCTGTACCCAACTGTGAAGTTGCGGCTTTCGCAGATGATATAGCGATTTTCTCACGAATTCGCTCTCAACATTGAGAGGAATCTCGACTATGGGTTGAGAATTTTTCAAATTTACTTTAATAAATGGAAGATACAACTAAACGAGCACAAGCTACAAGCAATCTTTTTTACTAGGAAAAGAAAAGCCTGTTTTCTACCTAGTGGACAATTGCATGTGAATGGGGCTAGTATAAGTTGGGAACCCTCAGTAAGGTATTTAGGAATTCACTTGGATTCCAAACTAACATTTAATACGCACATCACAAATACGAGTACCTTAAACAAAATCTCTGTTGCGACCAAGATGTTATACCCCTTCATAAACCGAAAGTCAAAGCTATCAAATGCCAATAAAATATCGATACTTAAAGCTATTTTTCAAGCAATACTGCTTTATGGTTGCCAAGTGTGGGGTAATTGCGCAAAAAGCCATCTTAAGAAACTGCAGGTTGCTCAAAATAAACTTTTGAAAATGATGCTTAATTTACCTTGGTATCACTCAACGCGCGATATTCATCAAAACGCGAATGTTGAATTAGTCCCTGATAGAATACTAAAATTGAATCAACGTTTTCTTGTTCGATGTGATTTTGTTGATAATCCTTTAGTTAATAACCTGAATGATAATAACTTTCCAACTTGATACTCTTAATTTAATTTATAATTTACCTATTCTCTATTTATTCTTTTTGTTATTTGTTTAACTGTTTATATTTACTTAACTATTTTTCATTTATTAGTTATTTATTTATTTACTTACTTATTTATTTATTTATATATGTATATATATATTTATTTTTATTTTTATTTATTTAAGTAATTATTTATTTATTTATTTTTTTTTTCCGCTTTCCCTTCGTAGAGATAATTAACGTCCATTTAATTTTAAATTATATATTCATAATAATATTACAGATGAAAGATAAATTATATACATACATACATGTCTGAATTGTAAAACGTGTGGTAGCGAAACCTTGTAACTTTTATGCGAAATAAAAACTCTACTCTACTCTACCCATCTTATCTGCTAATTGAGGGGCTACATATGGCCTGTTCAAGGTTCGAATGCTCCATGTTCAGATAAGAATATTGTTCCCCTTATTCCATTTCGCAGGGTTATAAACATAAAACCCGGCTGCTTCGAAGGCTACTGGATATCTCTAGGAGCAGAAGTAGCCGGAGATTCTGGAGACAGAAGCCAACATAAGGAAGCAACCCTTGTCTGGCCTAAAAATTCCTTACTGACCTAAGAGATATAAGAATCTCCCATTCTGATTGCTGTCATATCCGTTGATCTTGTGGTTAGTTATTTTCAGAACGGTATGGTAATATTGCTAATCCACTTTCTCAAGGATTTATTGTCTCTTTTAGTAAAAGCATGGGGCTCATGAGATAAAAAATGTCCATCTTTTAAGGTATCTGTTATAAAGGGTTTTCCAATAGGGACTTGACAACTTTGAATTTAATTTGTGAACGCACTCTTTCACTAATCATCAAACTGTCACTGTCAACTTATTCAGTAAACTTAACATTTTCATCATGGTAAAGTACACGGACGAGCAACGTCTGTAAATTATAAAAATTTTCTACCGAAATTCGGAGTCGGTGACTGGAACTTTAAGAGCGTTAACTCCAATTTTCGGTCGTAATTCTCGCCCTAGTAGACAGGCAATAACAAGTTTAGTGCAAACATTTGAGTCCACATATTCGTTGTGTGGTGTTGCTGTGTAAGTAAAACAACGGGTTGGTCGAAGTGTCGAAAATATCGCTGCCGTTCAGGCGTCCGTAGCAAACGATCCAAATCAGTCAATTCCACGGCGTTCTCAAGTATTGGGCATCGCTCAGACCACATTATGGCTTATTTTGCGTAAGGATCTTGGTTTACACCTATACAAGATCAAGCTGACTCAAGAATTGAAGCCGATGGACCATTTGAAGCGACGTACGTTCTGCGATTGGGTTCTGGAGAAGATGCGCCAAGATGATGAATTTCATCGCAAAATCATCTTCAGTGGCGAAGCTCATTTTTGGCTCAATAGGTTCGTCAATAAGCAAAATACGCGTTATTGGTCGGGTGAAAATCCACATGTACTCCATGAATCATCACTTCATCCACAAAAAATAACAGTTTTGTGCGGTTTTCATGCCGTCGGCGTTATTGGGCCATATTTTTTCGTCGACGATAACGATCGTCACGTTACTGTGAATGGTCAGCATTATCGCGCCATGATCACCGATTATTTTTGGCCTGAATTGGAAGATATGAACTTGGACGACATGTGGTTTCAAAATGATGATGCCACACAGCACACGCTAGAATCGATTTATTGGTGAACGTGTTATCTCAAGAAATGGGCCAATCGATTGTCCGCCTCGTTCGTGCGTTTTAACGCCGCTTGACTATTTTCTGTGGGGCTACGTTAAGTTATTGGTTTATGCCAACACGCAGACGACGTTGGAAGAGCTCAGAGCCAACATTGAACGCGAAATAGCGGAAAACATTGTTTTCGCTAATAGTTGTGTCATATGTTAGCGGATAGTTACAACCTCCAACAAGAAAGAACAGTTTTGGAGATGCAAATGAAAAGTTGTTTGGATTTTCAAGGAAGCAGTTGAACCCAAAGGAGTTTCGGTCACGTAAAAGTCGCTTCAAATAGTAAAAAATATTTTTTACACAGAAAGATTGCATCTATGATACTTTTAGCTCCATTTTATTGCACTCATCAACATTTCCCACCGACTACCCAAAAATCTTCCACTTCTGTCTCACCTGTTCTAGATCACAAATCCTGGCACTTATTAAATTTTAATCATTACCTCCGGTGAAATCGATTGTTTGCCTTAATTACTCCCATTAACCCTCTTTCAACTCACTTCATAGTTTACAGGACAGAAATGAAGAGACAAGTAATCTAAATGTTAAACCGTCTTAATCTTCCATCGTAAATAGATCAAAGAACTGGAACGTGAGCGCAACCTTATACTTGAAGGTAAAACAGACGCGATACCAGATGAATTGGCAGCTGATCCAATATTTGTCGTCAACAAAAGGGCAAATGTAGAGATTGTCAAGCGTCGCGCAAAGGTACGTAAGTTTTCATGTACTCCTATTCGTATTCTTATTCGTATACGTACACCTACAGACATACATACTTGCAATGACAAACTAGAATTTCATACTCTGTCTTTACTAATGCTAAACACTTGCATTCTCCTCTTATTGCTACTTTGCTTTCTATCCTTTAGCTCAAAACAAACCGTGAAAAGAATGCCGAACGCCTGCTACGGCAAGGACTTAAATGGGAACGAGAACGCCAACGCTATGAGGAAGAAGAACGTATCCGCCAGAAAGAACTGACAAGAATCAAGGAAGAACAGAACGCCCTGCAGGAGCAATACCAAGAAGAGGATGCTGAACGTGGCTTGGATTTGTTAAGGTATTACAAGAAACGCGTGAAGGCATGTCATATCATTTTTCCATTTTTCCTTTATGAATTACGACGCCAAAGAACAATAGCACCAAACCAACCATCTCGGCGTCATCGTTAAATCATTTTGCGCGCTAATTTTGCCTCTTCGTGTCGGATTCACACTTCCCGTCTTCGAGCTGAGAAAGTGAGAAATCACAATAGTTTGTTTTAGGGTGGTTGTACGAGTATGTGGTGTGGGTTGATGAGAAATGGGAGGTGGGAGCATGTCTTGTACGAGTGGGTGTAATGGGAATTCTTTTGGAGAATTTTCCATCAACTAGGGTGAACGAGCAGTCATCCTTGACGTCACAGAGGCTGGTCGGTCTATTTGTGTTTTCTTTATGTTTGGCAATTTTGACGATGACACGTACGATTACAACGAATACGACTGAGAATTTGTTGTTTAGAATGAAAGTCAAAAGAGACCGATGAAGGAGAGTATACTTGTATTCGGGTTTGTTTCGTCCATCCAGTTTAGGGAGAATTTCCTGTTCTTACTTTGTCGTTTTCTTGTGGCTTTTGTTAGAGGATTTAATTCCGCACATTTTACGCAGAAATGGCTGTGGTCATGTCTTGATAACTCTGTGGTCAGATGACCACATTTCCGGGTAAAATTTGTGCAGAAACATTTTTTCCTCTGACAAAAGTTGCAAATTGAGTTAATTATATAATAATACGCAACTGAATGGCATTCTATCTGATTTGTTTGTACTGTTTCTTAATTTACAATATGTACGCGTATTTAAGGATATGAGGATTGCTACGACGTCCACGAAGAAATTAATTGTAGTCCGCCAGGGTGACAAAACCATGTTCCTATACCTCTTGGCAGTAATAATTGCTCATTCGTAAATTCTCTGAGTCTCTGAGACTCTGATTCACGTTTTCTATGATTATCATGGAGAACCTTCAAAATGATAGCCTTTTGGGGAAAAGAATCTATAAACAGTTTGAATTCGGCTGGATTTGAGTGTCGTCTTACTTTTGGAAACATTTGAGTATGAGTATTGTGACAACATGGAAATCTAAGGAGGTGTTCAAAAAACCAACTGGCAAATGGCAACTAATGAGTTGCCATCATCTTGATAGCTGAACTCGTAGGTAAGGTATAAGGGCAGAGAATGAAAAACTGCGACATTACTGAGGCTGTTGTAATGCACGGCAACAGCAGCGTCTATTTGGATGCGGACTTGTTGTTAGAGGCAGTCGTAGGAAAGAAGTCTTTAGTTTGCAGCACATTAACGAGCGCCTCGTAATAATCCGTTGCCAACTTGCCAACATTAACTCGATATACGTGCACACCCCCACAGAGCAAAATTAATCACCCTATCGGAAGATAATATAATTTTTGCAAATGGCGTCGTACGTCAATCATATTTGACATTTGTGAACTAGATAGCTACAGTATACAAACAGACAAGCAATGGAGCGCTATACTCCACAAGAGCGTGGAATAATTGTGTCGATTTCGATTTCCTAATTGTGTCGCGCCAACTGGGCAAACATTCCGGCGTTTAGCTACTTGACTCGAACAGAGTGGAACCACATGACTGGTCGTTCGGCTGAGAATATCGCGGCTGTGGCTGCCGATGTCGCTGAGAACAATGAAACATCAACCAGACTACGGGCCACGCAATTGTGCATCACCAGACAGACCCTACAGCGAATTTTAGTGAAAGACTTATGTTCCCGTACAAAGTGCAAATAGTGCATCAGTTAATGCCTCCTAACCGTCAGTCGCGCGTGAATTACTGTAAAGCCATTCTCAATCTCAACAACGAAGAGGACGATTTTATGTCGAAAATCATCATGAGCGACGAGGTGCATTTCCACTTAAACTGTTACGTCAATAAGCAAAATCTTCATTTCTGGGACACTGAAAATTTTAATCCCTCAACAGCTCCTATGCCGCTAGCATCAAGTATTGTAGGCCAGTGGCAACATTGCGGTGCGTAATGTGCTAAATTTCGCTCGGCCACCACAAGGAAACTCCGGGTTTGAAGACGAAAGTCGGCAAGCATATGCAGCCAAACAAGACGCATACAAAACGGCACTACATAGAAGGACTAGAGCTGCGCACCGGCTTCTCAGGAGGAAAAATAAGGAGCATTAGAAGAAAGAAAAGGTAGAAAAAAAACGTGCAACAGACACAATCCCGAACCGATTTGGAAAGAGCATTTCTGTAGACTGTATAAGGGCGATGACGAACGAAATTCCGCTGTTAGGCAGAATGAACCTTTAAGCCTGGACAATATAGACCAACAATTCCGTCCATCCGACCTGAATGAAGTAAAGACAGCCATACCTAAGCTCAAGTCCAACAAAGCTGCTGCACATCCCAACTTATCTGTAAAATATGGTCGGACCAAAGTATGACCGATGAATGGAACCTTGGAATTGTTTGTCTGATCCACAATAAAGTAAGCCCTCTGAACTGCGCCAACTACAGAGGCATCAATTTTCTTAGCGCTGCCTACAAGATTTTTTTTGTCTTATTGTGTGAACGCCTAAGCCGTTAGTCAACAGCCTGATTGGTCCATATCAATGTAGCTTCGGAAAGTCCACCATCGACTTCAGACTTCAGATCTTGGAAAAAACCTATGAGCCCCAAACCGGTACACACCACCTATTCATCGATTTTAAGGCCGTGTATGACAGCATCTATAGAGACGAGCTATATAAAGCAATGTCTAGTTTGGCATCCTAGCCAAGCTCGTCCGTCTGTACAGGATGACGATCGAGAATGCACTTTGTTCCATCAAGGTTAGAAAAGAAGGACTTAGACAAGGCGACGCGCTTTCTTTAACATCATTCTTGAAAGAATAGTGAAAAACTCAAGCGACAACACAAGAGGCACAATCTTTTCGTCTAATTACACGAATACGCCGATGATATTGACATAATCGGAAGAAAGTAGCGTGATGTCAGTGGCGCTTCCGCCAGTGTTAGAACGGAAGTGACGAAAACAGGTTTAATAGTTGATGGGGACAAGATCAAGTATATGCTGTCAACCAAAAAGGAAATGTCTCGAACAGAACATCTTTCTCTATCCTAGACTATCAATTCAGACAACGACACCAGCTGCCTGCCAATCGCTGCTTCTTTAGGCTAAGAAGCTAATTGACTAGCAAAGTCCTCTCTCGGACAACCCTATATGAGCCCCTAATAAGGCAAATGACGCAGAGGCATGGACTTTATCAAAAATAGTTGACTGCTTTAAGAGCAAAATTCTTTAAGTGTACTAAGAATTGTACGGGCTGTACAGCGACATCGCTGAGCTTAGACAGAATAGTGAAGGTTCTACAACTGAGGTAGTTGGGTCCTGTAGAGCGGATGAATACCAATGCTCCGGTGTGAAAAGTCTTCGAATCCACCCCCGAGATACAGCGCAGTAGAGGTAGATGGTAACTCAGGTGGGGCACACAAGTGAAAGAGGACCTCAACCTACTAAGCATGAGAAATTGAAGGCAGCTAGCTAAAGATCGAGCTGGCTAAAGACGTAACTGTAGCGTCACTGTAAGTAAGGATGTAACGACGAGTTTTGGCAAGATGTCGAATCTAAGTTAGTTGCATGCTAAAATCCTTCAGGCATTTTCATAGTGTTGCAGATGGAATCTTATATGCAATGCTTAAGAGACTAATGCTTCTATGTTTGCCATATCTGAGAATGTCTCCCTTGCTGAATTGAGAAAACCATGCTCAGATTCCACTCAAAAGGCATGCTTTCATCCGACCAATTTTAATGATAATGACGAGCTTATGCAGGTACCGTCAAGTTCTTTCACAGTTTATACTTTCATTAGTTCTGCACATAGGCCGTCAGCCACTTGCTGTTTATACTTTAGGATATGACGGGCCTCAATAATTGCTTGTCTATGAAAAGTTTCCCTCCAGACTTTGAGTTACTGTCGTGTTTGTTATCTATTGGCCAAAATTTCGAACATTATTTATGCGCTCATTGTGCTTGGTTGGGTGCTTCTTAATCATTTTCCTTTTTTCAGGGAGAATGTTATATTTTGCCCTAATTCCTTGCTCGTAAAATCCGCAAGTAGCTCTCGGTCTTTTGTTCAGATTAATCATGCCTCAGAAGGACTCAATTGAGTGTCTTTCAAATGTTACGAGTATATATATATATTTTACTGTCTTATAGGATCAATGACACTGAGTGGCAAGACTGCGAGCATACCTTACGTGAGTTCCTTGAATCCGAACGAAGCAAAATGAAGGAACGTTCGTGGCTAGTTCCAACACCGTATTCCTCGGATCCTCAGGACATTGAAAACATCATTCGCGCTAGGTTTGTTTTTCCTACGTACACACACACATGTACATATATTTTAATGATTTTTATATTTTAGAAAGAAATTCCGTAAAACCGAGCAAAGGCTACGTCTTCAACTAGAGGCATCTGCCGCGTCAAGATCCAAAAAACAGCGAACTACAAAATCGGTAAGCTCCATTTTTTTTAGTCAACCTATCAAATATATTATAAACTGGTTTTTCATCTACAGGTCATTGCCAGGGTATCGATGGTCATCTCAGCCGTTAGTGCATTGACAAAGCAAAAATATGGAGAAGAATCAGAGTCCCATGTATCTATACATTCGGGCGATGATGAGGCATCTGAAAGCTTCACCAGCCTTCAGCAAGATACTGGTCCCAGTATCAAGGAAGTCAAAGAACAGAAAGCCAAAGAAATGGAAGCCCACATAGAGACGAATATAGAGAAGGGCCACTTTCCAACTAAAGACCAAATGTCCTCCAGATGGGATGATCCCGACATTGCAAGGCTACAAAGTGCATCAGTAAGTTAAAGTCTCACAGATATGAGCTGGTTTATAGAATCACTCTTTCCAGAACATAAAAGAGCTCTATCAAATCGCAGAGAAGATTATTTTGGGTGAGATTGGCGAAGAATTCATTCCCATAGACGATATGGATGTGGAGGACGATGATGAGGACGAAGACTAACTTTTTGCAAAACAAGTTCAAGGGAAGCACCCACCTGATTAATATGAAGTCAATATGTAACCGCACACCTAATCAGTTCATTAAATAAATTGTTGCTAATTAGTGAAAGTGTTGCCAGAGGAGTGTTATCTCTCCCCCACTCCATGGAGGAGGTGTAGTGCAATTTCATATCACTGAATTCGTTCACCTCGCTTTCGTGTTACTTATTTGATTCTGACTGCGATTAAATTTGATTAGTGATAACAATTTTGATTTGGTAGATAGATATAGAAACTTTGTCAGCCCTCTTTTAGGTGGAAATTATCCAGAGGGGATGATTTACATATTGTCATGCTTTTGGAACGTGACACTTTTATGGAGATACGTTGGAAGGAACCACTCAAATTATTCCGCATATAAATTCGACGTCATGGATCATAAAGAGCAGCAATATATATGATTTCAGTTAAGATCCTCAAAATTAAAAGCTTCTGACTGCCTCATTTTAGTTCAAACAAACACTAGAACACGTCAAACACTGATAATACGTTAACAATAAGAAAAGAGCTTCTCTCTTTACAAAAACAACATGATATATTAGAGCGCAAAGATATTGCTGCTGATGCTGTTCTATTTGGTATCCCCGAACAACCAAAGGAAAATCTCAAAGAAATCTTCAATCGACTTTGTTTCACTATCGACTGCGGTCCTCCCAAACTGAAACAAATCTTTCGTCCACGGCAACGTAACAAAATCATCTCACCTATAATAATTAAATTCAATAGCCCTCAAGAGAGAAACGCTGTTCTTGGCTCAGCTGCAGGTTACAGAAAACAGTACAACAAACAGCTTTGTCTTCGTGATGCTGGAATAGATGCGGATGGTCCAGTATACATAAACGACAGCTTAACGAGGAAAAACCGTGCGATTTTACAACGTGCAATGACCTTCAAACGCGAAAATCAGCTGTGTGGTGTTTACATAAAATTCGGCAGTGTATTTGTAAAATCAACTGCTAATGGGAAGAGCAAAATGATTGACCACATAGGGGAACTGAATGTTTTAGTGAAAATCAATGCCAACAGAAATTATAATGACAGAACCGAGGGTATGAATATTGCTGCTGCGGGGTAAAAAACAAAAACAACATCGTAATTAACTATGAAAGAAAAAATATTAAATCTTATTTCATTTTTTTATTTTCTTATTTTTATTACAACCTTTATATTTTTGCTTTTCTTTAACTTTTATATATATTTGTTCATTCGAGATGACCCTACAGACTGCGAAAGGGACGACGCCGGGAGAGGATAAGATCACGTACAAAACGGTAAAATATAGCGATGATAGTCTCAAAGGAAGAATTTGCGCTTTATACAACAACATCATAAATACTGGGAACTTTCCACACGACTGGAAGCGGGCAAAGCTCAAACCTATACCCAAAAAGTCACACAGCTGTCATTCTTTCGAAGAATACCGGCCAATCTCACTTCTCCCCGTTCTCTCCAAGATTTTTGAGAAAATTCTTGCAAGACGAATCGGTTGGACAATGGAGAAAAAGATGCACCCAGGGCAACACGCTTTTAGACCCAACAGAGGAGTTCAGACGCTCTTACACCTATTAGAACACAAAATTACTGAAAACTTATCCGGTACCAAGCATAATGTGGTCATTTCTTGGGATCTAGAAAAAGCTCTTGATAGAGTCCTGGTCTTCCCAGCCATTAATCAGCTGAATTTATGGGGAGTCCCGAAAAAGATCCTAAAAGTAGTTGAATCTTTTTTATCGGGAAGAACATTTCAAGTTAACGTTGACGGTTATAACTCATCCTCAGTTAAGCTTGAAAACGGGATTCCACAAGGATCGCCACTATCAGTGATTATATATAATGCCTACATTGACTCGCTAATTACCAAACTGGCCGCTCCAAGATATAGCCTTGACTTCATAGGAATTTATGCTGATAACTTCTATGCTTTAGCTTCAGGGGATCCAAATTGGGTCAAACAAATTTTAGAAGAAGCAGACTCAGCTATCTTTAATTGGGCACAAGAAAGAGGGGCAATAGTCCCACCAACCAAAACAGAAGCTCTCCACGTTTGCAGAAAAAGAAAATGTACAACGTCGCCGGTAATCCTTCGTGGATGTTCAATTACTCTCCAAAGACAACTCAAAATACTGGGAGTTTGGTTCAGCGGAAACCTTAAATGGGATTTACAGTTTAACAATGTCTCAAACCAGTTAAAATTGCGAAATAATGCATTGAAGATGATATGTTCACGCCGAAAGGGGCCACACCTTGAAACTGCCCTCCAAATAGCGAAAACACTTGTGGAAGGCACTCATCAACATGGCATGACAATATACATGTGGACTACGAAAAAGAATTCGGAAAAAATTGACGCATCGATCAACGACTGTTTCCGCACGGCAACAGGAGCGTTGAAAGCTACGCCTATTGCAGCACTCCGATACAGATACAGATACAGATACATATCATTCCAATACCTAGGAAGAAAGAGAGCAGTAAATATAGCTAGTAAGGCATTGGCCGACTTCATGCATCCTTTGCACAATACTACTAAGGCGACGCTTATAAGCAAAAAATCATTCAGAAAGAGCTGTACCTCCGCTATAAGCAACATGGTGTCCTTACTATGTAGCCAACATGTATGCCTCCCTAACACCCTTTTAGAGACTGATTTTAATCCCCCTCCACCTTGGAAAAGGAATTTACTGAAAATTAACTCCACTTTGGAAATATACAGGAAAAACGAAACACCGGATAAACTATTTCAAGCTCTACACCTGGATATGATTGGTTCTTCGAATGCAGTCCGATTTTTATACACCGATGGCTCGTGCAAGGACAATAATTCTACCTACGCTGTGATTGAGCTTAACAAAGACGGAGAAACCAAAATCATCCAGAGAGGACTCCTTCCGGAACTAGCCGGCAGTTACACAGCTAAACTAACGGCTATCGAAAAAGGGATTTCCATCGCACAGACTTGGTCAGAGAAAACTGTTATTTTCACTGACAATTTAAGCATTTTAAAGGGACTACGAAGTGGATTAAACAAGTGCCCCTCCCTAGAACACATTAGGAGTAGTCTCAACGCTAACGAGAATCTATCCTTAGCATGGGTACCCGCACACGTCGGAATTAAGGGTAACGAATTTGCAGACACAGCCGCAAAAGAAACCATCAAATACCCTTTGATAGTAACAATCCCCAACTCTTATCAGCTCACCAGGAGAATCTTCAGAGGAATTCAGGAAATTGAGACAGCCGAGGAGTGGAAATCCTGCCAAACATTTCTTCGAATGCACCACAATCGTCATACTCGTATTCCATACAATAAAACTTTCAGCAGAGACGCCTGCATAAGACTGTTGCGAATCAGGGTAGGAAAAACCCTTTTCACAACTAGACATCTTTACAATGGAGAAACACCCGAGGAATGTCAACATTGTGGACGGGCTCTTACAATTTGGCATATCATGGTCACCTGCCCAATTTCCAAACGTATCCATGACCCAGAACATATCGAACAGCAACTAGCCGAAGTTCTGAACCCAGCAAAGGCTCAAACTCTTCAAAATATCAGAGAAGCCACATCTCGTCATCTTAAATTTAACGACATATAACAACAACAACAACAAAAATTGTATATTATTAGTTTTATGGAAAATATGACCTATGAAACGACGACATCACATGGCCTTGATGCCCAGATGTCTTAAAAAAAATAGTTTATAAATGAATTTCTTTGTAAGCTATTTAAATATAAATAAATAAATATTTGTTCATCTTCTGCTGTTTAGCTCATTTTCAAAAACTTGAATTCCTCTTGAGTCGTTCGTCCGTTGTTTATTTCTTGTTTGATTATGTCAAGTAGAACATCGTCCATGGTCAGTGGCGTGGGTAATAATACTGTGCGCACTATGATACGGATTTTATCTAATTCGTCCGGGTTTCTTGGTGTTTACTTGGTTTCTTGCTAGATTACTTAAAATTAGTTTTTGAGGGCTCGGATGTTGATGTCATTTGTGTGAGTGAAACGTGGTTTAAGCCTGATATCCATGATCATATCTCCGACATGATTGAACCACAAATGCAAGATCATATCTTCGATATGGTTGCTTATAAGTTGTATCACAATGACAGAATAACAAACACAATTGGAGGTGGGGTAGCAATCTATTGCAAATCAACATTAAGGTGTAAAGTGATTGGTAAATCCGAACATAATGGAATTGAATATTTAATGTCAGAGGTGTCAGATGGTTGTGTTAAATGTATTGTATCTTGTGTGTATAACCCAAGTAGACGCTTTTCGACAGATCCGTTTTTCTCGGCGTTAGCCAATTTCGCTCAGTTATATGAACATATCATTGTATGTGGATATTTTAACACTGATCTTGGTAGACACGATGCTCTATCACACAAACTTTTTGACCTGGTGCTATCCAATGGTCTTGTTGTTATAAACTCTCATCCTACTCGATATGCTCCAAACGCCAATCCTAGTTTATTAGATTTGTTAATAGTCTCTGATGCATCTAAAGTTCTCCTTTTTGATCAACTTACTCTTGAAGGAATATCTGACCATGATTTGTTGTTTTGTTCTTATAATATTGATTTTTCACATGTTCCAATCCCGCATACATACATCTACAGGCATTTTAAATCTATTGACGTTCACTCACTACATAGGGAAGCATGTGCAATACCATGGGAACACTGTTTGTATCTTGACAATGCTAATAATATGCTTAACTTTTTTCAGTTGAAAATTGAGCATCTTTTTAATAATCATGTGCCGCTGCGGATAAGACAAATAAGAAATTTGAAATGTCCGTGGTTCACTCACGAAGTACTGAATGCAATTAATAACCGCAGAAAAAAATATAGAAATTGGAGACGAAGCCCTACGTTTAGAAACTGGGAAATTTACTGTCTATACCGTAATCAATGTACTTTCGTCACTCGCTGTGCTAAGCGTAATTATTTTGAATCTACATTAAACGATTCGCTTCCTTCCAAACAGCTTTGGACAAACTTACGTAAAATAGGTGTTGGTAAAAATTGTGTTTCTGATTGTCGATTAGATCTAAATATTCTTAATTGCTCTTTTCTAACAAGTACAGATAACAATCCTAAGTTCTCCTTACAAGAAGAACTTCTATGCGATCTTAATTATGATTTTGAAGCAGTAAACGAGAATGATGTTGTTGAAAGTATAGTTGCCCTTAAATCGAATGCCGTGGGTGAAGATGGCATACCCCTTCGCTTTGTAAAAATGATTCTCCCTCATTTATTACGTACACTAACGCATATAATTAATTATTGCTTAGCTTCTTCTACTTTCCCTGATAATTGGAAGGCTGCTAGAATTATACCTGTTGCTAAGAAATCACGGCCCTCACTTCCTACTGATTTCCTACCCTGTCAAAAGTTTTTGAGAAGATACTGGCAAAACAAATAATCGGTCATTTAAATTCTCTCTCGGAAATTCTCTGCTTTGTCCTTTTCAGTCAGGTTTTAGATCCCAACATAGCTGTGCTACTGCAATGGTTAAAATTCTTGATGATATAAGGCAACAGTATGATCAAAGCAACCTGACGGTCCTATGCTTGCTAGACTTCTCCAAAGCATTTGACAGGGTTAACCACAGCATCTTATGTAAAAAGCTCCGCCATTATTTTGGCTTTAGTGATAGCGCAGCCAAATTGATAGGTTCGTATATAAGCAATCGTTAGCAGAGAGTTATGGTTGGTGAAGATTTTTCAGATATCAGATATCTGCGTGAAGGAGTACCTCAAGGTTCTGTCTTAAGTCCTCTTATTTTTTGTATTTTTATAAATGATATAACCTATGTATGTAATAGTGTATCTTTTCACCTTTATGCCGATGACATCCAAATTGGCTGCCTTCGCAAGTTATGGACATGTGACCGCTTTATCCCCCGTGCTACTAAGCTAAAATTAATGAAAACGTTGTTAGTTCCCATTATAACTTACAGTGATGTACTCGTAATATACTGCAAGCTTGATTCTGCATCGAAAAACAAATTGCAGGTTGCTCTTAATGGAATGATTCGATATGTATATGGTCTCAAAAGATATGATCATGTATCTGTTTACCAAAACAGTATTTTAGGCTGTTCGCTGACACAATATCTAGATACCAGAAACTGTATTTTCTTGCATAAAATCATATATTCGAAATCACCACGGTATCTTTATGAAAAACTACAATTTACACTGTCGGCTAGAATATCTAATATTATAATTCAACCTTTTAATTACACTCATTCGTCGCGTCTTTTCTTTACTTACACCATTAGGCTATGGAATTCCTTGCCTGAACACATAAAACGAGCAACGGGAGCGACTCAATTTAGGATAGCTATATTTAAATATTTCTCTGAACAGCAGTAGTTTTCTTTTAGTTTTCTATTATCGTTTTTCTTTTTAATTTATTTTTAATTCTTTCTTAGTTTCTTTTAATATAAATATGTATCTAAGTGAATTACTAATGTAAAATTATTTTGTTAGTACTCTAAAAGGACCAAGTCTTACTTGTACTTAATGATTACTTAAAAAAAAAAACATGATTGCTCTCAAATACTTCAAATTCTGCTCCTGTTTTATTTTGTTAATACCAAACACACCGTGAAAATCAGTCATCCGTTATAACGACCAAATCCTTAAATCCCGACTGGGCTTCATATAATCTCATGAATAAAATATCGGTTACAACGACATCAGTTACAACGAGATATTGCTTATAACGAGCTATGTACTCGCTTTTTTTTAATTAAATATCGGTTATAACGAATTAAATGTATTTTTTTTTAATGTTTTTTTTTCAAGGAGTTTTTGTTAAATTGTTATCCCACGTTGCAGTTGAAATAAAAGAATTGGCTCCCAAAAAGAAAGAAAGAACTTTATTTAAATGCTTCTTGCTAGATAGTTGAAGAACAAGTGAAGCTTATAAAAGAAAAACGAAAGAACAATGGGAGAAAGTATGAATAAAACAAAACTTCGTTAAGTAACAGAAGTGCGTTCAGAAGTGACAGTATATGTATGAATGTATACAATGCAAATTTCAATACTCCCGCTTATTTTAAACATTTTACATCATAGTCATAATAATCAAGTTAATTCAATAGTTCTGCAGAAAAAAATATTGAAGCACAGTTTCATTTAATGGCTTTTGATCATGCCTATCTTAGGTCTGTTAGACATAAACGCCGGGTTTTGTCAACATGTCAGCCAACTGATCTTCACTTCGTACATATTCTACCTGAATTAATTCTTCTTCGTAGAGTCCACGCACGAAATGGAGTCGAACATCTATGTGTTTTGTTCGATGATGTAACTCAGAATTGCAGAGAAATCTTATAGCGCTGAGATTATCAACACACAGCTTTATAGTTTCCTCTTCTAATAAGCCGACATCCTGAAGAAATTGGCGCAACCAAAGAGCTTCCTTTGCACAATTCGTGATTGCCATGAACTCCGCTTCGGTTGTTGATAAAGCGACAGTCTTTTGCCTTTGACTCCGCCAAGTTACGATTCCATTTCCAATCATGAACACACAGCCTGATGTCGAACGTCTGGTATCCATATCTCTTGCAAAATCAGCATCAGTATACCCAATCAAAGTCATGTCATCTGAATCACCAAACGCTATTCCCAATGACTTCGTACCGTTCAAATATCGCAAGATTCTCTTCAAGGCCTGAACATGCGATTGGTTTGGATTCTGCATAAAACGACTGACTTCTCGCACTGCATATGAAATATCTGGTCGTGAAAGGGTCACAGCATGATCCACACGCTTGACGATACGGAAAACTAAGATCACACTGCTGCTCTGACTTTGTTAAAACAGTATTGACGTCAAATGGGGTGGAAATTGACTTCGACTCTGTCATTCCAAACTTTTCAATTACCCTTTTGATGTATGAACTTTGTCAAATGCTTATGGTTTTGGCCTTTCGATCACTCTTTATTTCCATTCCAACATAAAACTCTCCATTTCCCAAAGTAATTTTGAATTTGTCTTGTAGTCTCCCCACAAGTGTATTGATTGACTCTTTACTATTTGATAAAATGAGACCATCATCAACGTAAAGTAAAACAATTAACTTTTCATCCCAAAGCCTTCCGTAGAACACACATGGGTCAGCCATCGATTGTTTAATTTTTCAGAAATTGTACAAATTTGAGATTCCAAGCCCGTGAGGCTACACGACATACCTTACCAGGCTGATGAGCAACTCATTCTGGAACCTCCATATAAATGATCTCCTTCAAGTCCCCATTAAGGAAAGTTGTCTTCACATCGAATTGAGTTATTTCCAAATCTCGTACTGCAGCCATGGCCAAAACACATCGCACTGAATCGTATCACACTACTAGGGCAAACGTTTCCTGGTAGTCGATGCCAGGTAATTGTGCATAACCCTTTGCCACTACACGCGCCTTATATTTTGAGTCTTGATTCGATGAGGTTTTCAACTTAAAAACGCATTCACTACCAATCACGTTGCACTCCTTGGGTCTTTCAACGATGTAACACGTATCATTCTCCTTAAGTGAGCTCAGCTCATCTTCACTGCTTTGATTCTTTGGAAGACAAAGCTTCTTTGTACGTCGTCGGTTTAACACAAATTGCTGATAGTGCCATTTCAGCTTGAAAGAAATCTGTTTGTTTTATAATCGAACGTAACCCTTCTCTTTTCCTTGGAATAGTGTTCAACTGTAGGCTTTCAACGTTGCTGCTCTTTTGTTCTTCATCCAATATACGAGTAATGCTGTCATTTTTCTCTATTTTAATCATTTGTTCATTCATTTTCTCCACAGCACCATTCGGTCATGTTATCTGGAAAGGCATAATATTCACATCAAATGAAATTTTCATTAAACTGCACATCACAGCTGGTGATGACTTTCTTGGAGCTTGGATCAAACAAACGAAAATTTTTACCTGTCAGTCCATATCCTACCAAATATACCTTTCTTGCTTTGGCATCCCATTTCTTTCGGCTAACTTGAGGAACATCCGCATAACCAATTGTGCCAAACACTTTTAAATGATCGAGCCTTGGTTTTTCACCGAACCATTCTTCGTATGGTGTTATTTTTGGACTTCATGAATTAGTCGATCGATTTAAAATGTATACAGCTGTTCGAACTGCCTCTGGCCACAACGATTTGTCCAACATGCTAGAGTAACATCGTTCTCGCTGACTCTTGAACAATTCGGTTATCCCTTTCGATTAGTCCATTTTGTTCTGCTGTGTACGGAGCACTTCTCTCCATCGTAATCCCTCGCTTCGAAAGAATACCTTGAATCCCTTTGTTTGTAAATTCGGTTCCATTGTCGCATCGAATCCGTTTCACACGAAGACCTACTGAATTTTCAACAAATAAAAGAAATTCATTCAGCCTTTCCTCAACCTCGGACTTTTGCTTCCGAAAATAAACTGCTTTAAACGCAGAGGCTTCATCCTTCAGTAGCATAAAAAATCTGGAACCATCTATACCAGTTTGTTCCATTGAACCGCACAAGTCAACGTGAAAGCATTCGGCTTTTCGGACAGCACGCTTCTCAGTCGATGGATGTGAACTTCTATGCGATTTTCCCATCTGGCACTCTTCACAGAAAAATTTATTTTCATCAGAAAAATCAATGCCTTTTACCAAATTGTTGTTAACCATTGATTTGATGGTCTTTACGTTGATGTGCCCCAACCGACGATGCCATTACTGCAGAGAATTCACCATGTCAGGATGTTTTGCAGCTAAGCATGTATCACCAATTGTGTTTTTAGTACAACGAAACAGCATTCGAAACAAATTGGAGTCATCCTTCACACCTGCAGCAACAATTTTGTTGAATACATTTGTAACTATGCACTGCTTTTCTTTTTGAAATGCATATCAAAACCTCTTTCTATGACTTGGCCTATTGAAAACAAATTTACAGTTGCCTTAGGTGCATATCGCACATCTTCTAGCCGCTGTTTCTTCCACTGTCCATTAACCCACGACTCAACTTCAATAGTGCATGGGCACTACACATCCAGCATCTCATCGTTTGCAAGTTTCACGCACAGCTGAGCTCCTGTCGAAAAGTTGTGTGCATATTCGCTTCCGAGTCAGCTTCGTATTCCATAAATTTTCGTATTTAGCTGACAAAATGTCACCGACTGCAGTAAAAGCAACGGATTTCGAGACTTCGTTTTTTTCTATGTTAATCGATTTGCCTTTTTTTCTTTGTGGGCAGTCTCGCTGCCATTGACCAACATGACCGCACAAAAAACAACTAGACTTTGCTCTTCGGTCAGTTTGTATAAATTTTTTTTTTTTTTCGTGTCTCGTTGCACTAAACACTACTTCAACATTCGCTGATCTCTCTCGCTCTAATTTGTTGGCTGAGTCCTCTTCTAGCTGTAATTTCGCCAACAGTGTGTCCATTGTACGACATTATTTAATATTGTACCATACTGTGCGAAAATTGCTGAATTTCGATGTCAGCCCACTAATGACACGACACATTTTTAGGTTGTCCGACAATTTTTCGCCTTGTTCTTCAATTTCATGCGCCAATGTATCAACTTTTGATATAAATGCAGCTACATTTTCTTGATCATTCATTTTTAGTGCGAAATACTGTTCATACAGACCCATGATTTTTACGTCACTTTTCTTGTTATGTATGTTCTCCAGAGTGTCCATTATCTCCCTTGCTGATTTGCAGTTCAACACGTGCTTACTTTGATCGGCATTTAGTGATGCAAACAAGATAGACACGGCTTTGCCATCTCTTTGAATCCATCTCTTTTTTTCATCTGCCGATTCCCATTCAGGAGGTCCCAAAGCACCATTAACAACGTCCACCAAATCTTGCGATCACAATATTACACTGATTTGAAACTTCCACATTCGAAAATTACTGCCATCCAATCGGTGAGAAATTAATGAATGTTCAATCGCTGTATTCGCCATTTAACCTGTTAAATTGACATTAGTTTAAACCCTTAGTACTTTTCTTCAATGAATGAATCGCCTGGGCCCATAACCTGCTAAATTGTTATCCCACGTTGCAGTTGAAATAAAAGAATTGACTCCCAATAAAAAGGTTATTTAAAGAACTTTATTTAAATGCTTCTTGCTAAAGGGTCTGCCATCTAACGTTTTTTTTTCAACTAGTAAAGGGTCCGCCATCTAACGTTTTTTTTTTCAACTAGTGCTTATTTTGTGAATGTTAGCACTTAGCTCATGTCTAATTTAACAGATAATTAGTTTTATCCTTCCGGTTAATAATGGAAAATAACTTCATTCAAACGGCTGCCTCGGCTGGCCATGCAATAGCCTACATGATCAGTCCAATTTTTAAGCACATTATCGATTGTGTGCAGCTGTATTTCACCAATGGCTTCACGAATATTGTCCTTTAAAGCGTAAATTGTCTCTGGCTTGTCGCCGTAACACTTATCTTTTACGGCACCCCACAAATAACTGTCCAACGGTGTCAAATCGCAGCTCCGAGGTGGCCAAACGACATCAGCTCTGCGGCAGATAATGCGATCTTCAAAAACAGGGCGCAAAACATCGAGTGTAGCTGTGTGGCACGTAGCGCCGTCCTGTTGAAACCAAATATTGCCAATATCCTCCTCTTCAATTTTTGTGAACAAAAATTCGTTCAACATGGCCCGATAACGATCGCCATTGACTGTAACGGCCACTCCTTGCTCATTTTCGAAGAAAAATGGCCCAATTGTGCCTCTGGACCAAAATCCGCACCAAACAGTGACTCGTTTTGGGTGTATCGGCTTTTCAATGTATGCGTGCGGGTTTTCTGTGACAAATGTGACAATTTTGCTTGTTTACATACCCTCCAAGATCAAAATGAGCTTCATCTGAAAAGATGATTTTTTTTGGCAAAATCGGCATCTTCTCTAAGTCGATCGCAGGCCCACTTAGCAAAGCGAAAACGCATTGGATGGTCAGTTGGCTTCAACTCCTGAACCAATTGGACTTTGTATGGCGTCATACCAAGGTCTTTATGCAAAATTCGTCTCAATGATGTCTCCGAAATGTTCAATTGTTGAGAACGACGGTGAATTGATGTTGATGGCGCTTCACGCACACTTTCTGCCACAGCAGCAATATTCTCGGGTGTACGCACTGTTTTTGGTTTTTCACGCTTTGGTTTATCGATGAGGATGCCAGTTTCCTTCACTTTTTTCACAAGATAACGAACATACGGAGCTGACGGTGCTTCTCTTCTTCCAAAATCCGTACGCAATTTTCGCACACTTTCTGCAACATTACCATGATTTTCAAAGTAATGTCGCAATATTTCCCAGCGTTGTTCAAGCGTATACACAACCATATTCATTCAGCGGAAGGATAAAACTAATTATCTGTCAAATCAGACATGAGCTAAATGTTACCATTCACGAAATTAGCACTAGTTGAAAAAAAACGTTAGATGGCGGACCCTTTACTTATTTCGTGAATGGTAACACTTAGCTCATGTCTAATTTGACAGGTAATTAGTTTTATCCTTCCGCTGAACGAATATGGTTGTGTATACGCTTGAACAACGCTGGGAAATATTGCGACATTACTTTGAAAATCATGGTAATGTTGCAGAATGTGTGCGAAAATTGCGTACGGATTTTGGAAGAAGAGAAGCACCGTCAGCTCCGTATGTTCGTTACCTTGTGAAAAAAGTGAAAGAAACTGGCATCCTCATCGATAAACCGAAAATATTGCTGCTGTGGCAGAAAGTGTGCGTGAAGCGCCATCAACATCAATTCACCCTCGTTCTCAACAATTGAACATTTCGGAGACTTCATTGAGACGAATTTTGCATAAAGACCTTGGTATGACGCCATACAAAGTCCAATTGGTTCAGGAGTTGAAGCCAACTGACCTTCCAATGCGTTTTCGCTTCGCTAAGTGGGCCTGCGATCGACTTAGAGAAGATGCCGATCTCATTTTGATCTTGGCGGGTATGTAAACAAGCAAAATTGTAGAATTTGGGGCACAGAAAACCCGGACGCATACATTGAAAAGCCGATACACCCAAAACGAGTCACTGTTTGGTGCGGATTTTGGTCCAGAGGCATAATTGGGCCATTTTTCTTCGAAAATGAGCAAGGAGTGGCCGTTACAGTCAATGGCGATCGTTATTGGGCCATGTTGGACGAATTTTTGTTCACAAAAATTGAAGAGGAGGATATTGGCAACATTTGGTTTCAACAGGACGGCGCTACGTGCCACACAGCCGAAGCTACACTCGATGTTTTGCGCCCTGTTTTTGAAGATCGCATTATCAGTCGCAGAGCTGATGTCGTTTGGCCACCTCAGAGCTGCGATTTGACACCGTTGGACTATTATTTGTGGGGTGCCGTAAAAGATAAGTGTTACGCCGACAAGCTAGAGACAATTGACGCTTTAAAGGACAATATTCGTGAAGCCATTGGTGAAATACACCTGCACACAATCGATAATGTGCTCAAAAATTGGACCGATCGTGTAGGCTACTGCCTGGCCAGCCGAGGCAGCCATTTGAATGAGATTATCTCCATTATTAACCGGAAGGATTGTACTTTCAAACAGAAAAAAAAATTTGAGAAAATATTCAGTAGTTTCTTTTTATAGTATCAGTTGAAAAAAAAAACCTTAGATGGCGGACCCTTTAGATAGTTGAAGAACAAGTGAAGCTTATAAAAGAAAAATGAAAGAACAATGAGAGAAAGAATGAAAAAAGTACATCTTTATAAACACATACTTGATCCATCTGCTGTAGGGGAAAATCTTTGGAAAAATCTACGACAAGTATTTAGGAGTTGGGAAACAAGAGCATAAGCTTCCATATGCCTTGGATTTCAATGCACTCGAACGAATATTTACGACATGCCCTTCGTCCAACTCTTCTGATGTAAGTTTGGTGTTTGAGGAATCCATTGGTGGCAACGGAAACTCAGAAAGATTTTCTTTTCTCAGTGTCTCAGATCTTGATGTCGCGGAGGCAGTATTATCAGTGAAGTCAAATGCAACTGGATTAGATGGGATACACCCTAAATATATAACACACATTTTCAATAACATTTTAACTACCTCTGCATATCCCAATGAATAGAAAAAAAACAAGATCGTGCCCATACCAAAAAGGGCCAATAGTAACTTATCTGAATACAGACCAATCGCAATTCTGCCTTACCTTTCTAAGATATTTGAGAAAGCTCTTCTTGCACAATTAATCCAACACCTCACAGAACATCAGCTAAGCTCGTGTCAATCGGGTTTTCGAAGAAAGCGAAGCTGCAACACCGATCTTTTATTTATTACCGATGAGATTCGAAATGGTCTCGATTGGAATGAACTTACCATTTTAATCCTTCTCGATTTTTCAAAAGTTTTCGATACGGTGAACGACGCACTCTTGTGCTCTAAACGTATAAGACATTTTAATTGTACTCCCCATTTTACCTACTCCCAAATAGCGGCAGATAGGGGAAATACGGTACAGCAAGCGAAAGTTGCTTCTCAGGCCCCAGCGCCTAGAGCACCGGAACCAGTACCTGACATGTTAGCCATCTTGCTCTCTATCCAGTGGCCGATGGCTCAGCTCCAACGTCATTTAACTGAACAGACTTGATCCACAAGTATACGCGCAGCTGACTGGCCTAACGCACCTTTTGTCGTAATGGGTACGTACGTGGCGGAGCAAACCCTGAAAGTCCTTGCTGTGAATGTGAAGTCACTGATTAGGTTCGAACGATGAGCCGCACTATTTAAGTTGCCTAAAAACCAAGCTCCTGATGTGCTTTTGGTTAGCGAAACTAAGCTTAACAAAAGACACAAAATGAGGTACAGAAGATACAAAATAGTACGGAGAAACCGACCCAACTCCATTCAGGGAGGAGGCGTTGCGATCTTTGTAAGAAAAGGAACACGTTTTAAAAGACTATACAGTCGTGTAGTGTGGAGGTTCATCTCAGAACTCGAGACACTTTTCCGATTCCTGAGGCTGGAATTGAAAGACAACTATTTTATTATCGGCGGAGATTTCAACGCCAAACATAGTGATTGGGGAAATAATACACCAAATACTAGAGGGAACCTTCTATTCAATGTGTGGGGTCATCATAGTATAATGTATCGACTCGGGCTTAAGGCGACGGAGAGTCCGTCGTTTCTCAGACACAGGTCCTATTTGGATCTTCTACCAACAAACTAATAACTGTCTACGCACTTTCGTGTATGACAGTAAGCATTGCGGTCTCAGCACCGAAATAACTGTAACTACAATTATAGTAGGGTGCGTTGGACACACTTCACCAGAACACTGACGAGAGGACTCTCCTCGAATTCGCTCTACCCACCGTCAAACAGAAATCTGTAAAACGAGGAGATTGACAGGTATCTAAGACTAATGGACGAGACAATGAAACGAACAATGGACAAAACGATACTTCGGTACCAATACACTGACGAAGAATACTTATTCCGCAACGCAACTATTGACGCACTGCACCGACATAAAAGTAGGCTGCTGTCGAGACTAAAAACACAGACAGTTTACTAACAGACATAGCCCGGAGATCATGACACTGAAGTCGTCGATTAAAAACCTCCAAACATTAATAAAAGAAAATTACAGAGCAAATGTAAGTTTGTATTGGAACAATAAAATTCGGGCTGTAAACACCAGCAACCCGAATATGTTCCCGCACATAAATAAAATATAGTATTTCGGAGAAAAGATCAAAACGAACTTCCGTGTCTTAAAATCGAGCGAACGACGAACAACGAATAAATACTTGTAGCAGTAGGCATAGATCCAAATGAAGCTATTGATGATGACAACTTATTTGCGATCGAGGATCCGCAGGAGCAGGTAGAGGCTATAGGAGCGACTTTCGAGGAAGTGTACAAGGCGAATGTTATCATTGGCTCGAACCACGATCTGGAGAATCGAGTCCTTGTGCACAATTTCTCCTTCGAAATGAAATTGTGAATTGGCTATTCGAGAGCTCGGGTTTCACCCAGTTCAGTGACGAGAATATGACAAATAATGTCATCATCAACGAAAGGGTACTACCACCGTTCATTTCGAGGGAAGAGCTCCAAACGATCTTCGAATCACTTAGAAGTAAGAAATAAGTGGGGACCTATGGTATTCCGAACATTGTGCTTCGACATCTTCCTCTAGAAGCGGTGTACATTTACACCACCCTGTTTAATAATGCAATGAATAATGTACATTATCCAGCGCATTGGAAAACTGCGGTGGTACACCACATCCCCAAAAGGGATAAAGACACATCCAATTCGGCGAATCTCAGGTCGAACAGTTTCCTTCCAAACAGCAGTAAGGTTGTCGAGAAGGTGATCAATAGAGTCCTGACTAAGTGGGTTGAGGACAAACATATAGTTCCGGATAATAAATTCGGTTTCAAGGCGGGACATGATATCATTCATGCTGCGTCTAAACTGGTTTCTGATATCCAATGGAACAAAGGCAAGAAACAGTGCACTGGTGCCTGCCTGATTGACTTGGAGAAGGCCTTCGATACCGTATGGTTAGATTGACTCTTTTTCAAGCTGGACAGTTTGGGCATTAGTAAACCACTACTGTATATTCTTTTTGATATGCTCTCCAGTAGACAGTTCATCGTGAAGAATGGCAATGTGATTTCTGCTGGAACATTTAACATTAAAAATCGTCTGCAACAAGGTGCGGTAGATTCGCCGATCGTGTTCAACATTTACACGAGTGAACTGATAGGTTCACTTCACCATGCCATAGCGTACGCAGACGACATAATCGCGTACAAATCAGGTCCAAAGATTGAGGTCATTAATATACTTTTGCAGCGTGACTTCGACAAAATTAAGCGATATTGCGATGACTGAGGGTTGAAAATCAACTTTCAGAAGTCGGAAATCATTCTGTTTAGGACGCCTTTGTCTGAGGCCTCTAGGGATACCAGAAAGAATTGGCGAAAGTTCTCGATCGTGGGGCAGCACGGGCAACCACTTGCTTGTCGAAATGTAGTCAGATGCTTCAGCCAGAGCCAAAGGTGCTTTTGGCCTTACAAAGAGACTGTTCTATAACAGTCAACTCGATGCGAGGGTAAAGGTAATCTGCTACATGGCCCTTATCAGGCCCATGCTTGTATTTGTATGTCCCGTATGGTTCAACGTGAGAGCAAGTTTATTGAAAAAGATTCGGGTGTTTGAGAGGGCTGGTCTTAGGACTTGTCTTCGCTTGTACAGAACACTAGGGTCTGAGGACATAAAGTTCTATCCTAATGAGGTCTTATACAATAGAGCGAACCTAATAAGAGTATACAATTTCGTCATTATTTTGACTCCAACGCACGTTGCAAGAGCAATGACCTCATCGAACAACCTGATCTCCAGGGCTTACTATCCCATTATATGTATCACAAGAGAGTACGCCTTGACGGCTTTATTCCTTCAGAAGCGTTCCGATATCTGGATGGTAAAGGTCTGATCCAGGATAAATTGGATCATGGTGCTCGAACAGCTGCGGACGGGCGACTCAACTACGTCAGAAACATCGCGCATGGCAGTGCGGAGCGTCTCCGGTTCAGTAGAGCGGTAGGGAGTCGCAACAGGAGGGATGGTGCTCAGCAACATCAGCAATTTTGGTGGCTTGTGGATGGGGAAGATGCGTCGTCGTCGAACTCCTCCAGTGATAGGTAGCTTCATGCGAAGCAAAGTGGGCCAGCCTAATTTGTTTAAGCCATGGCCGGCTTACATAGTTTTAAGTAGAATTAAGTTAGTTTTATGAAAAAAAAATGTATGTATACATATATTTACATATTATGTATATATACATATTTATGTATGCCTATATTTGTGTTATTTGTAAGTAGGTTAAGTAGATTAAGATTTATTTTTAGGTAGTCTGTAGGTATTTTTAGTTTTAAGTTTTATAATAAAATAAAAAAATGGTTATGTTACCAAGTTTTAAAATTGGACTTTAGATACGTCGAAAGACATAGTTTAAGTGTTAGGTTTAACTTAGAGTGCCCGCAAGGGGCTAGTAAGTTAGTATAAGATAATTGTAAGTTATTTAAGCTAATTTTTAAGCGTTTTTTTTTTTTGTTCGTCAAGTAAGAATAGTTTGAGTGATATAAATAAAAATACATAGAAACTGAAAAAAAACTAACCACATCAGCAAAATTGGTAATTAAATATAAAATTTGTATACCTAACTGGAAGACAACAATCCGTAGTCGTTAGAGATTGAGTATCTGAAATGTTATCGATGACAACTGATCTACCGCAAGAGTCTTTACTCGACCCAATTCTTTTTTCAATATACGTGAACGAGCTCCCAAATGTTGTACAACACTTCAGCGTCCATATAGAGGGTGTCCCAAAAATCAACGTCAAGCCGAAAACGGGTGATAGGTCAAGTGGTGTCGGTTATCACAAAATTATAAAAAAAATCTTTTAAAATTATTGGCACTCAAAAAAAATCGAGAAATCTGACACCTTGTGACGATCTTGCTGTGACCGCAAATCTTTACTTTTCTTCGATTTTTTTTGTCACGTAACCCTGAGTAACTCTTCTGTGAATTACGCTCCAAAATTGAAACATAACTATATCGGTTTTAACTAAAATTTTGCTTTTTTTGTCCATCTACGAGTATATATCTGAAAATCATTAATCACCCAACTTGAACTGACTGTACTGACAAAAAAATGTACTGTGCCATTTTGGCAAGTAACTTTAAAAGATGGCGTATTTAGTCTGGATTCCAAAATGGTATGACACTTGCTACACTAGCTCTTAATTGAGGACAAAAAAAAATATTTTGTCACAGAAACCCGATTCATAGTTAACTCTTTTTAATAAGTTAAACAGTTGGTGAGCGAGATAGACAGTGACGCCGTGATTGAGACGGATAAATACGCCATTTCGAATAGTGTCGCCAACCAGCAAATAAAATAAAATGAATCATACGGCTTCTACGTAGAACTAACTGATTTTCTAAAAAGCTGTCTTTTTTTAAGCTGTTAATGAAAAACCTTCGAATCCTGAAAAAGAAGCTTAACTGCACCTTTTCTCTTTAATTTTAAATTCCTGTAGAAGGTTGCCTGGTTTTAGTTCGAATTTATTTGCTGCAACAAATATCAGGAGAAAAAAAAACTTATGCTGGATACGTGGAAACATGGAAATTCCGAAGGACAACTTCACTGTATTTCAGTAGGAATTTTGCTGCCCCTGGGACTTATTTATGTCAATTCACTCGTCCTTCTCCAATACCGACCATAGCACCATCAAATACCCAGAATCGGCGCAGTGGGGTTGGAATTTTTTCAACCGAAACACCAACTCATTGTCGGTGGTTGGTACACAGTTGTTTGCGCTTTTACTTAAAATAGTTGACAGTCATAGTCAATGGGAATTTTAGTGAAACTTAAACGATGGCATGCCATGTCAAACCACACGCACTATACGAGTACTATTGCCCTTCATGTTTCGATGACGTTTCGGTAATTAAATTCCCAATGGCCTAAATGAAACAACGTTTTGGCGCCTAAAGTGTCAACTATGGTCCAATTTAGAATAACTCTTTCTACTCGTATGTGAGGTATCTATTCTGTCCACTTATTGTAGTAAAGGTTGTCGTTGTGCTAATGAGGGGGAAGTGACAAAATGCATTTATGAAAGGCCGTAACGATTTCTGGCTTTTATGACACTTGAGTTAGTTGTCAGTGGTTGACGGGGTTTGATATGTCATTGAGAGCTACTTTCATACAATTGCGTAGGCGGTGTAAATACACACGGTGACAGAGGTTGAAGTTCAAATTGTGCCCGTATTTTCCGGAGAACCTCATTACTTTCAGGTTAACAGATGCCGTTTTAACGTATTGTCGTTGGGAGTCTACTCGAAAATGTGGTATGTTAGATACTTAGATAGTTTATTATACCTTTACACGATACTTATTTATTTTTGGATGGGTTTTCCCTGAAATATGTAGTTTTCTTTGCAGTGATTCATATGTGAAGAATTTGGGTGTTTTTCAAGGCTCCAGAAAAGAAGTATCAATGACAACTTTTGAAACTGGCATGCCTCTGCTATGATAAATACTACTAAGTCTCCTTACTTTCGGTACTCGAACGTGGCAGTAATAAACATGGGCGGATTAGGGTACTGAAATAAAGACGATGGCGGATGAAATCGTCCTCATATCTAACAAGGCACCGGACTTTCCAGATTTCCTACTATTGCGAAACGGCCAATAGCATAAAAAGATCCCTACACAAATATAAAGCATACTCGTATATCGTCACCATATTGGAATTTTAACAGATCCGGGCAAACCCGGCGACTTTATTCAGTTTAGTACCAACTGGTCTTAAATTAAAAATAAAATTAGAACTAATTTACAGGGAAGATTAGAATCGGGACAGGTGATAATTGAGGACGTTTTTGAGGGTACTTATGCTACAATGGGGAGTTCTATCAGCTCTGAGTAGTATACGAGGCAGTGGTTCCTTAAAACCTTAAAAAAAGAGGAACCGAGGAACTTGGATTGGTATTAAAAACTGGGACAGTCGGTGGTCCCGGTTAAGAGCTGGTGTATAAAGACAATATCAGCGGATTCACGAAGTTTTTCCACAGATAGAAGACCCAGCAATTTGAGTCGGTTATCATACGATGGAAGGACGTAGGAGTCAGCCCATGAGAGCCGGCTCAGAGCGAATCATATAAATCTGCTTCGGACAGCTTCGATATGTAGAATATGGTTTTCATAGTAAGGGGATCATTCTTGGCTAGCATATTCGAGGAGTGACCTAACAAAGTTGATGTACAGGGACTTTATAACGTAAGGGTCAGACAACTCTTTGGACCATCATTTAACAAATCCCAACGCGGAGTTAGCTCTTCTAATTATTTACTTAGTATGGGTGCGTAAATTGAGTTCAGTATCACAAATAACGCCCAAGTCCTGCATTCAACTGACCGAAACTACACTTTGAGTTGATATATAGTAAGTACGAGCTGGCTTGGCCTTTCTTTATGTTGAACTCAAGGAAGTTTTTACGGCACTATATTGAGGACCTATGATGATCTCATCTTGTGGAGGATGAGAATCAGAAAAATTGGAAATTTGTCTATAGATTTTCATATCACCGGCATAAACAGATATGTGTGAGCTCTTTATAATATTTACAACATCATTAATAGTTGAAAAGAAACTGGGCCAAGGTGACTGCCTTCCGAAACACCCGAAGTGGCTTTAATTGATTCAGATAAACAAGAACGTAAATGGTCTAGGTAATAGCATTCTTCCAAGTGGGATTTGAACCAAGTGAATTGAGTTCGAAAAGAATCAACTTATGTGCGATTTCAACAAAGGCCTTGATAAAGTCATTGGTAATCACATTCACTTCTTTCCCTTGCCCTCGGGCACACATTGTACTGGATATGAATTCCATAAGGTTTGTTGTGATTGATCTGCCTTTAAGAAATCCATGTTGATTCGGTGCAAAGACAGATCTGCAATGAAAGAACATTGCATCACAAATGTTGCTCTCAATGATCTTGGAAATGCAGCAATTAGTTGGTAGTTGGTAATATTGAATGCTTTTTTATGAATAGGGAGGCAAGAAAAAGTCTAAAGATTTTTTAAGAATACTTCAGGACAAATCATCGGGATCAGGAGAAAAATCATCTTTAAGTTTGTTAATCTTGCGTAGTAGCTGTGCTGGCGTTATTTCAATAAACATTGGATATATCTGAGTGCAGCTGTTCAAGTAACCGAAGCGTTCGGGATACCAGTCTTCAGTGTGAGTGGAAAGTGAAAAGGATTCACTTACGAGTAACCCCGGACAGTTAATTTAAATGTTTAATACAAACATTCAACTTAACGACCTAAACTTAAAACTATAACTTAGAACTACTTAAACTAAGGTTTAATGACGGGAAAAATGGTAGTTCAGGGAATTTCGAAGGGCAAACTACTGCTGTGGAAATCGAACACTTGACGTATTCCATTTGTTTCACGTAGCATTCAGCACAGTGGCTCGTTGAGATCATAAGTTTTGTATTTGTATTTATTGATTTATTTGAAATTGCTTATCACAGTAAGATAAATCTTATAAGATAGTGAAAGCCTTAAAATTAAGTGTACAAATTGAACATAATAAAATAAAAATAAGAACAACAAATGGTTTAACAACAAAAAATACATATTTAAATAACAAAGAAAAAAGAATTTAATTGAAACTAAAAACAAATAATAAATAAATAACTAACAATTTAAATTTATTGCTAATTGAATATGCTAATTATACTCACTGGCTAACTACCTCAAAAGTAGATTCCTAAATCTTTTTGTGTTTCTGACTCCTCTTAGTTCACGGGGCAGGGAGTTCCATAGGCGAGTGACATGAACGAAGAATTGCCGCTCCGATGTTAGGCAAGAATGTGGAGTTTGCATTAAAGTCAGAGTCCTTTGCGACCGGGGAAAAACTAATCTGCTATAGAGATACTCAGATTGATGTGTCTGTATGATGTCATGCAGGCATGATAAGGATCGAAGCGCTAGCAGGTTATCGAACGAGCAGCCGACAATAGACTTTGAGTAAACGGACACGTAATCATAATTTCGGAGGCCATATATATGCCGAGCAATATTGTTGTATACAACATTAAGCTTCCTATTAGAAATTGAGTCAACTTTGCCAAAGACCTCACACCCATACAGTAAAATTGGCAGTATGAGCGTTTTCGCCAGCATAGTTCTAATAGCTGTAGGCAAAACCATCTGCGTTGACCAAAGTATCCGAAGGCCTCCATAAACCTTGCAAATAGTAGTGTTTATATGGTCAGTCCATGTTAGGGAGCCATTAAAAATGAGTCCAAGATTTCTTACAGTATGAACAAAGGGGACGATTTCTTCACCAAGTTTTATCGGTGGGATGATAGGCAGGTTCTGTGTTTTCCTATGAATCGCGAGAGCTCTCGACTTTGCCGGATTCAAACACAGAAAGTTACGTTGAGCCCAGTGAAAAATATTGTCCAATTCTTCATTTATCGAAGCAGCGACTTGATCTAAGGCATTGATATTTCCACTCAAAGCCAATTGGACATCATCGGCATACATGTGGATCAAACACCGTTGGACAATTTGTGACAAGTCATTGATGTACATAGAAAAAAGAACAGGTCCAAGTATTGATCCTTGAGGAACTCCGCTCGATACCCTCAGAAAGCTCGAAGTTTTATTGTTGACCACAACACATTGCTGCCTATCTACTAGGTAGGAATAAATAAGCTTTGCCGATTCTTTGGAGAAATTGTACATGGTCTAAAGTTTTTGGCAAAGAAGAACATGGTTAACAGTGTCAAACGCTTTTGAAAAGTCTAAGAGAATTAGAAAAGTAACATATTTTTTGTCCAACGACTTCCTAATGTCATCGACTACTGACAATAATGCTGTTTTGCAGCTGTGTTTGGGACGAAAACCGGACTGACAACTGCTTACTAGCTTATTTATAGACAAATATGCCTGCATTTGTTTCAAAATTACTTTTTCCTAGACTTTACTTAAAAACGGGAGAATCGCTATGGGTCTATAATCGTCATTTCCTTTTTTAGGGATTGGGATAACTTTTGCCCTCTTCCATTCACGTGGATAATCGGAAGCTGTTATTATACGAGTACTGTTGAAAATATGGGTAATGGAAGGAAGAATGTAAGGAATGAGAAGTTTTACGAACCTGGGATCAACATCGTCGATTCCGGTTGCGTTTGACTTTATTGATAGAACCGCTTCGACAACCTCTTGATCACTAATACATATGAAACCGAACGAATCATTGGAGACGGAGTTGTCTGAAGGATCAAAAGTATTACACACGTTTTCATTTGTGAAAGAGGATGGTTTTGTGACGAATTTAGCGTTTAAGAGTTCACAGTCAATGTTATCGTCTATTTTTCCTGTGATTATTCGGACGAAAAAGGTGGAAAGTTCTTAAATGACACGGGTTGGTGTTGTATAGGATTTGGGAGAGTATTGTGGGACAGTCGATGATGCCGGTTAAAAGTTTGTGGATGAAGAGAATATCGGCGGACTCCGGACGTTTTACCAAAGCCCAGCCCATGGCAGCCCACGTAATGAGAATCGTAGAAATCTCCGTTGGACAGCTTCAATGCGCAGAATATGTAAATCGTAGTAAGGGGACCATATCTCGCTGGCGTACTCCAAAAGTGGACGAACAAAGGTTATGTACACGGATTTGGTGACATAGGGGTCGGAGAATTCTTTTGACCACCATTTCACAAATCCGAGAGCGGAGAGCTTTGCTAATTATGGAGTCAATATGGAATGGACTGCGCTGTGTATCACAAATGACACCCAAGTCACGCATTGAAGTAACTACAGCTACTCTTTGATTTGATAAATAGTAGGTGCAGGTTGGAAATGTTAAATGCCTCCGGGAGTAAGAAATGGCTTAGCATTTTTCTATGTTGAGCTCGAGAAAGTTTTTATTTCACCATATCGAGAATCTACTAAGATCATCTTGTAAAGTTTAAGAGTCCGAGAGGCTTGAAAGCTGTCTATAGATTTTCATATCATCGGCATAGACAGATATGTGGGAGTGCTTTATGACGTTAACAATATCGATAATAGTCAAAATAAAAATTAATGGACCGAGATGACTGCCTTGTGGAAGACCCGAAGTGGCGAGAATTGGGCCAGAAAAATGGGAACGAAAATAAACAAGATAGTAGCGTTTTTTAATGTATTGTAGGAACTAATCCAAGACGTTAGTCTAGGTTCGAAACCAAGAGCTTTGAGTTTGAATAGAATTAACTTGTGCGAGGTTTTATCAAAGGCCTTACTGAAGTCCGCGGCGATTACATCAATTTCTTTCACTTGCTCTAGGCGCACAGTGTACTAGAAATAAAACTCAATGAGGTTGGTGATCGTTGATCTGCCTTTGAGGAAACCATGTTGGTTGGTTGCAAATATAGGGTTACATTGACAATATTGTGCATCATAAATAATATTTTCAAAAACCTTGGGGATGCTGGATAGTTTAGCAATGGGGGGATAACTGGTGATATCGTGCTTTGGTCTTGTTTTGTGAATAGGGGTAATAAAAGCGCTTTTCCACAGATGAGCAAAGAGCAATTCAGACAAAGATGATTTGAAAATACTAGTGAGGGCATTAATTAGATTATCAGCACATTTTTTTGCGGGCAATCCATCAGGACCTGGAGAAAAATCGTTTTTCAATTTATGTATTCTGTCTAGTACCTGCGCGGAAGTAATTTCAACTGACGAGGGAGATATTTGACAACAGTTATTCAGGTAAGAAAAGTATTCAGGATCGGGGTCATTCGATAGGGCCGAAAACAATTGACTAAAGAAGTTCGCAAATTAGTTCTGTTGTTCAAAGTCAGAAAGTTCTTTGTTATACCAAGGAGGAGATTATGAAGGATTTTTCTTCTATTGGTAAGAGACCGCAATACAGTGGCAGATCTTTTTGTAGAGGATTTCTACGACGGAATCAACAGAGATGTTTTTATCGAGTACAGAACTAAAGTCAACACTATTGAGAAAATTCCAGAGCTTAGTGTAATTAGTTTGGGAGGATGCAGACGGACTAATTTGGAGAGAAGAAGTTCACACTCACGGGCAACACAATTTATAGCATCAGATGTAAAGATCAGGTCTTTGTGTCTAGCTATGTTGTTAAAAATAGCATTCATTTGAAAAGGGTCTGAGTTGAAAACGCTGTCAGTAAAGAGGGTTTCCTTATCTGAAACAGTATTTCAGGCAACAGGATATGAATCATCATTCGACTGAGTCCACGGGAGGTGAGGGAGATTAAAACAACCAAGAACTATGTTATCACCACGCAGGTCAACAATATCAAAAAGGTAGTCAACCACATTAGTCGTAAACTGGTAGCTACGTGTTGGTTGGGAGGTGCGAATGTAACAAAACCAATTTGAATTCATATGTTATTGAGTTTTTAACGAATTGAGTGTCAAAACGATCGTAAATTGCCAATGAGACCCCTCCACCTATAGAAGGATCATCATTCTCACGACCGTCATCACGAAGCACTCTGAATTCTGATGCAAACAGTTCTGAATCTTTGATATCAGATATTAGATTCGTTTAGGTCAAAGCAAAAATATTATAAGAAAGCTCTACATTTTGATGATAAAGTGATTAGCGTTTGGGTGCATTATACATGAGTAGGTTCGAACTGCGGTCGAACATCAGACTAATATGTGCTTATGCTCTATAGGCGATGCTACCAATGCTACAAGTATCGTAATGTCCTGAATACACATTTTTATCTGATTTTAATGCCGAAATAGCCAAAATGGCTGTCCAAAAGTATTGCCTACTCGACACAATGTCTGAAGACAGGCTTAGGCTATTTAACTTTGCTACTATATCTAGGGCATGGTCTTCTTACCTCGGATGACCTCAGCCCATTAACTAGTTTCAACTAATGTTCTACGGATATCTCAGACACCACAACAACAGAGAATTAATGTAAGACAATCTCAAATTGATGTCAAACGCAGAAACAAACCAGAAGACCATTTACTGATCACGCATCCTTCAGCATTTAGCCCTTAAAAATTGAATTTAGTCCAAAATATTATAACAGCGGCATCGATATCAAAAAGCCGTGGAAAATACACAAGTTGATGTACAGGGTTTCATTCACTACACCGGTGGTTTAGTGAGGCACCTTTTCCGAAGAGAATTAAGAACAAGTACTGATCGTGAGCTCTACACACAAAGGAGGACGAAAGAACATCCTTTTCTCCTGAGAAAAATAATGACCACAGGAAGTGAGCGATCTAGGAAATGATAAGATAGTAAGGTATTCCTGTCACAACGATCGGAAGTTTTACTAAAATGTAAAAGGAGCATGTTAAGTTAATAAGACCCAAACAGAAACCTGTCCTGACATGAGCAAGTAAATTTAATAGCAGAGTCGTAAACTTCTACCTTCTGGTACGAATCATTCAACGATTTCGGTTCTCCTGACTGCAGCATACACTAAACGTTAGTACAACAAGGTGCCAGACTGGATAACTTTCCTGTTCAGCTATTATAGCAAGAGTTAGTAGAGAACATACATCAACTCATTTTCAAGATTTGGTTGGTGGAACGTTTTCTTGATGGATGTACCCTCAGGGTCTTGGGCCGCGCCATCTGTAGAGTGGTGTGCGCCTGGAATTATTTTTAAACTTTCTGATTGGCTCTTATTAGTGCACTCTTAGGACGGGTTAGTCGAACGAACATAGAGAATACCCAACAAGTACAATGCATGGGCCTCAAATTGAGGCAGTTCATACACTAATCGCAGAAGCCTGGCTCATGTTTGAAATATTCTCCTGTCTGGATACTGTAGTTTCGGAACTAATATACAAATACATTTAGTAGCACACCAAGATCAAGTTCGTTCAATGATATCACTTTTGCAAGCAGCGTCCTGCTAAGGTAGCTGGTACGAGAATGATATACCCATAGCGATCAGCAATTGAAGTCAAAAAGGCAGAGGATTTTGTAAACTAGGTATCGTAACCCATTGTAACGCGTCAATATCTAGGCTGGAAAAAGGAAAGCACCGCTTGTACCAAAAGGAAAAGGGAACCCAAACGATACTTCGTCTTATCGGGTAGATCATTTACAATAAACTATTGCCAGCAATTGGAGCAGCAGACGGTCCACCGGCATACCAAACCGGTCAACATTGTACGCAATTTTTGCTGTGATAACTAGAACTTGAGACGCAATACAGGGCTGATGTTGGAAAGGATGCCCAAGAAATATTGCTCTATTATACTCGTACCCTGGACGTGAAGAACGAGTTTAACTTGATGAACGGAAATCGAATTGTGGACTGTCTTTATCTTATCGAGCTATCGTTCGAATAGAATCCTCCTCCGTGACTTAATCGATGGAGTTAAAGCGTATGAAGTTGTTTGCGGTGTGCCACAAGGCTCGATCTTAGGCGGCCTACTGTGGAGTGTTATGTATGAAGAAAAATCGCTAAAAATTTCATCTCCACAGAAATGAAACAATTGCGACCCTACGACGCTATTTAACAAGCATCGGTTCCACGATCATAAAACTGATGCGGTGCTTATGAGGAGTAGCAAAATTCCCGAAATGATAACGATTACAGTTGGGGGGATGAAATTGTCTTTCAACCGTGTCTCAAGTATATCTGATTGACAGTCGTCTAAGTTGTATACATCACCTAGAGCAGATATGTGAGAAATTACCGAAAATTATAAGTGCACTTGCGAGGGTAATGAGTAATATTGGAGGAAAAAAATAAAATAAAAGACTCCTCCTTGCTGGAGCTGCGAGTTCGGTGCAAATATAGTCAAGTGTTACAAAGCTTAGGTCTTATGCTTGGGGAGTAACATTTGTCCACCACCTTAGCGCATTTAGAGTCGCCAGAGTGTTTCGAACTGTTTCACGTGATACTATGATATATTCGTCGTATCTTCTACTCGTACATATGCTACCTGTTGACATACTTGTTGAAGACTCAAAAGCGAGCGAGATCAAAATGTAGCTGATGATTAATATCATTGGAAGAACGCAGCATTAAAGTAGGAGCGACAAATATGGTATAGGTAGGTAAGTAAAGGTGACTGTTAGAAACAGCAACCCACTTAGGCCTATTGGTCCATTGTGATGCCACTTTATATTCTTTACATCGTTTAGGTCATTGTAGAAGAAAGCTGCTAAGTGAAGTTTTCTTCTCTATACATGAACAGAGTAGGTGGAGGATTCTCTCCTCTTCTTCCTCGTCCATGCAGCTTCTACAGAAATCGTTTGTAAATGCGCCTGTAAGGCAGTGTCCAGTGATGACACCTATGATGGCAGTGAGATGTTTCCTATTTAGAAGCATCAGACTCTTAGATCGATTCAGATCCAGGTTTGGCCAGATCTGTTGGTCCAACTGTCCACTAAGGTCTGTTCTTTTATTAGTATCCAGCTTTAGTATTAATTTGCACGTAGCGAATATGGTACTCGTATAGGCTATTAACAAGAAAGGATCTATAGAATAGTTACACTTTTTTTACGTTGCATTGATGGGCTTCGGAGGGGAAGATATAACATCTCATATCGGCCAGTAAAGTGCTCATTAGACCCTTAACATGACAAGGACATATGGAGCTAGTGGAACAGACAAGGCAGTAGAGCAAGAAAAGATCTCAAACAATGTGGAGTGCGCAATTGGGGCTGTTGCCCAAGTATAAACTTTGCTTGATCCAAGAAAGATAGAAAAAAACTGGCCAGACGCTAGCAAGTAACCTTCTGATGTACGAAAAATTGAGATTGAGATGCTTCTTATTCGATTATGAATATCTGAGCTGACTATTTGTTAATAGCATTGTCATTGACTTAAAGGACGTCTATTTATGTCATCAGAAATCCTGTGTGAAAGACACTTCTGTATAGATATATGCATATGTTCTACTCTACCCAAAACGAACTACACATGAATTCAAATCATGTTTCCAAGAGACCACTGCCGTTCAATAATCACATTTTAATTGCTCATTAATTTTACTAAACAAATATCACTATATCACCTTTCCACACTCAATTTAAAGGTTTTTACCATTCCACAGGGACAAACAATAATCCTCCCTCTCTCGAAGAGCCATAAACGAATATATTCCCTATCGAATTGTTGATCAAAGTTCAACTGAAACCCCCGCCCACCTAGAGATTGATCTGATTAATCATACATAAACTCCAATAACCAGTAAGTGTTACCGATTTATCATGAACAAATACGAGTACAACCTACATCACAGTAAATCGACAGCAAACAAATTAAGTTAAATCATTTTAGATAACCATGTCGCCGAAGGCAAGGACCATGAGTAGCACTTGACAACTGGATTAACTCAAATGAAGCGTGAAATTTGTATTTTCGGGTCCTTAACCGTTGCCACTGCCGACGCCCGCGTCAACTATGAGTATGTTCAGTGACGACGAAATATCTGTCAAATCTATTTTGACATTGGCTCACATGTATGTCAGACATTTGGTGTGGGCGGCAAAGGTTGAAGAACAACTAACTCATCTGTTTAGCCGAGTGGAAAATACATTTTCTAAACATTGGTCAATTGATAGATTTTTTGGTTTTTTTGTTTTTGTTCGAACTTCTTTGGTTTGTTTTGGCAGACATGGAAATTACGAATGACTTACGAGTAATTTTGTTTTGGCGGCTTTATGCACAGGGGGGAAGGGGTTGAAATGAAAGTCAATTTGTTATTAAAATTACTGATTCGGTAGGACATTGATTATGAAACTGTAGGTCATTGACGAAAATTAGATTGCTCTGCCAGTGGCAGGTGATTTGACAAAATGATGGCAGAACAAATTGGTTTTTTTTTTTATCCATTGTTAGTGCACCACTTGTGGTACTGGCTTAATTCGCGGACTTAAATGGCATTCCACAGACCGCTCCATTTTGAGTCACCGCGTTACTGGGGACAAGAGCTTGCCGATGTTTTTGCATTTAAGTGATCCAATTATTTACCATTCGGCATCTTCTTCGAACCTTGGCTTGAACTTAAGAGCTTATTGCTTTTTGGACCGGATTTTCGGACAACCTTCCTTAAATACGGCAAGGCCATCTGATTCGCTCAGTGGAGACTTCTGTAAATGCGCTTACTTACTATTAAGACCTGTTTTGTTGCAATTTAATTTAATTTGGCTTAATGCAAGCTTAATCTAACTTGAAACTAGGACCAACAACTAACAGAAAGACTTAAGAGTTAGGACCCAAGTAAATGATGGAGGAGACCTTCTTTGGGACGAGGAGTGCTCCGGTTGAAATGAAAAACGGAGTGGTTTGAGTTGACCTTTCGGAGCATACAGGAGATTGGTTCGTTCAACCATAAGAGGTGCGGGGGACTGGTAGATAGGAGAGATGAGGACAACGTAGATTACGTGGGTGGCTGTTGAAGGAAATAGAGTTGTAAAGGGATGCACAGTCGATGGAACCTGAGAGCAGTCGCCGAATGAAAAGAAAGTCAGCAATATTCATACGTTCTTCTAGCGTTGAGGGGACGGGTTTCTTTTGGGCACCAAGGATTTGGGATTACGATTTTGGACATGAAGTTGGCATAGCGAACAAACTCCTCATTATTTTGTGTATTATTTGTATTATTTGTAAAGGTTTGCAATTCACCATAAAAGTTCCTCCAGCTTTCTTCAAGTGATCCGCCTACTATCCTATATATACAGCCAACTTTTTTGCTATATTTTCCAAACAATCATTTGCCAATAACTTCTCCGTACCAGATCCGCTTTACTTCAATGACTTACCAAATTTCTCCGCTGGTCCCTTTCTCACTCAAAATTGCGATTCTACTTATATAACAAGTTTTCACTCTGCCATAATTCGTCCACGTGAGAAGACTTTTCATTTCTCAAAAACGGAGACTGTTCGTCAGGAGACTCTGACTTGCTATAGACTGCTCGGTATAAAATTTAGTGAAAGTTGGTTTTGTTGGTCCCCAGGTTTGGGGAACTAAGACATTTTCTTGCACTTTCAGTCGGATTACAAGCGAAATACATAGGTTGCTACTTAAGTTTTGAGAAAAACAAGTAAAACCAAAAATTTTCCATCGAAAATGACTTTATTGTTTTTCAAAATACTCTCCATGAAAATTAATAGACCTTTGCATGCATTTAAACCAATTTTCCAAGCACTTTTCCACCCCGAAAGAGGTAACTCCGAAATATGTATCAACCGCTTTGAAATAAAAAGCAGTCATTGGGTGCCAAATCAGGGCTGTACGACAGAAGGTCCATCAGTTCGATGTTTTGAGTGCTCACAAAATCACTCGTTTGAACTGACATGCGGAGAATGATCCGTGTTCGATGGTTGCTTTTCCTTATTTCTCCAAAGACTTATGACAAAAAAATGGCGTACCATTCCTAATTGACCGTTGTACGTTGCTCTAATGACACGGTGGGTACATGTCCGGTTTTTCCGAAGAAACAGGCTTTGTGCGCGAACAACTTTTTTTAGATTTGGCTCATCTTGAAAAAATGCTATTTAGTTTCGGGCTCATATGCATAGATCCATAATTCATGGCCTGTCTTGATCTTGCAGACGTCTTTTAAAGAACCGCAATCGGACTTTTTCAACATTTTTTGGTCCAGTCGACACGAGCCTTTTTTTGAGCGATTGTCAAATTATGCGGTATATTTTTGATGGCCAAACGTTTGTGCAATATTAAATATATGCGAGTGGGACAAAGTTATATGACAAAGTCTTACAGAGCAGCCATGTTTTCTTGTACGTCCACCAATTTTGAACGACTTTCACGAAATTCGTTCTGGATCAAACGACGACCACGATTGAATATGGAAAACCAGAGAAACACGGTGACCCGGGATACAGCCTCATCGCCAAAAGTCGAAGGTAATTGATCGGCACACTGTTGTTGGGTTAATCCAAGTCGAAAATCATCGCACGAAAATATTGACAATTTATTTCCATTTTCTTGGCTAAGATGAATTTTTCAAATCTCCTATGACAATATGTTCTGAGTAGGTGTACCCTTAAACACGTCAAGCTTTACGATGCTGATGTCAGATTTGACGTAGCAACAGTGGTATTGCAAACCTAGTGTAGTGTACAAATGCAGGTAAGGTGAAAAAGGCATTTACGATCTTAACGACATGAATAGTGTTTTTTTCGTTTAAGTTTCCATAACCATTGATAGATTCACATAATATGTATCTTCTCGTTTGTATACCAGACTTCCTTCCCGAACGCAATATTAAAAATCTTTTCCCTAGGAAAATTTTATAAGTTACCATACAAAGCCTTGCCCTTTTTTTCGATCGACTTATCGATTTTGCGATTTCCATGGTTCAAAGCAACATATGAAATTGTTCTCCCTCTTGGTTGACATATTTTGTTTGGCCTGCTTCAATAGTCGCAAAGACTCCATTGACAGCTCGGTGTGTTCTTCCTTTATGTCAATGTGTATGCCTCATGAATTGAATCTCAGCATCGGTTACCCGATCCAGAAAGTAGACCACCTGAACTGCGCCAACTATAGAGGTAAAAGTTTTCTCAACATTGCTCACAAGATCTTATCTGACATATAGTGTGAACGCCTAAGACCTTTCATCAACAGTCTGACTGGTCCCTGTCTGTGTAGTTTTAGGCAAGGAATTTCATATGCGATGTTGAGGAGACTTTTTCCCCTGTAGTTGTTTCATTTCAAGAAATCGCCCTTCTCTACAATCGGATGAACAGTGCTGAGCTTCCATTCCTCGGTCAAACTTTCTTCGACTCTGATTTTAAAGATGAGTTTATGTATGCTCCATCAATCTTCACCTGGTGCTTTAAACCCAACTGGTTTAGTTGCTTTGTTAGGTTTAACCTTTGAAATTACTGTGCTGACTTCGTCTTGGTCGGGTGGACGGAAATGTTCTCTGTCTTCATATCGGTAGAATGTTTCATTCTGCCCGACGGTGAAATATTATTCGTAATGACGGTTTAACATCAGAAATAATATTTCCAGATTCTCAACACCGCCGCCCCGACTGTTCTACTATGATATTTCCTTCTCCAAATTTGAAAATTTCTGTTGGGGTTACCCTTTTTTCATTTCCTTTTTTTTTTCTAAATTCCGAACGACGCGACGTCGATTGAGTGCTACTTCTGCTCTTTTTCAGTCCACGACCTTCAGTTTCTGGAGCATCGATAATTAATCCAAATATTTCATCGCACATGACATCCCTCAACGAGGAAGAGGATGACTTTAATCCTGATCTACCAAATCTTGAACTTAAATTGAATGTGAGAAACTCCCTTAAAGTCCGAGATAAGACACAATGCTCCGAACGGAGTGATTCTGGTTTCAGTGAGTGTTCTAGCTGTAGCGGTGGTGTAAATAATTAATGCCACTGCCCAAATTCGATTATCGATAAACATCAGGCACCACCAAAGGATCAGGAGGAGGATCAGAGCCCACTTTCTGTGGCCGTACCACATGACATTCTAAAGACAAAACTTGAAGAAATTGCCAAGTCTCAATTGGTTGAACATGACGGATCAGAAAGTATGTCACTCGATGTTCCATCTTGGAAATCGAAATCTACTCCCAGAGAAAAACAGAGGGACAAGTCACTTTCTCCAGAGCCAAGATCACCTCCCGGACCACCCGAATTCGGGCTAGAACATAAAACCTTGACCATGACAGGAGAATCTATACCGATCATGCGATCGGATTTCACCAACACCATTAAGATGCGCAAGAAGTCACTCGAAAATAACTTGACAAAGGAGAAAGCAAAACCTCCAAAAGTGATCCCCGAAACCGCTGGTAAGGTATCGATGCTTAAGACCAAATTTAGCCAAGCTCCTCCACCATCGCCGCAACTACCAAAGTCAGTGAGTAGCAATTATGAGTGCAAACCTAACCCCAAATCTAGCATGGATGTGAGTAAATCCAAGAACGTTTTTGACAGATTGAGTTCCCCTTCAAAATACTCCACACCGAAAACCAGCGCCTCTATATCCCTGCCGAATTCTCCCCTACCAGTCCGCTCAGCGACGGCAGCGCGGCTAAGTGGGCGAGTTCGCGAAGCCACCGAACGATTATCACAGCCTAGGATGCCTCAAGCTACATGGAAATTCATCAATACCCCGACAATCACCAGCAATAACGTAACCCTGAAGAAATCCAACTCAGATCATCATCAAGCGAAGAATCTCAAGACCTTCAGAGGTCTATCATAGAACGTGAACCATCACACTTTCTCGACTCATGTACATTTCGTCAATAGATGGCGTTACATTACGAAGCCTACAACAAACAGCAAGACCCCCAGAAAAAAAAAAAACATTTCGAATATTAATTTATAGTTTGTGTAATATGTACTTTGGTCTATTCACTATTATTTGCTCCATCTGTCTATCGTTTTGTTATGTTTTATGTTTGATTTTGTTTTTATTTTTTGTAATAATTATTTATAAACAATTACTTAACTTAACCACTTAATTTTGTTGTCTCATATAATTGAACACTTATCATAGCCTTTACTGTTTACTATACGAATAGAATGTGCGCGCACTTTTAATTTTTAGTTTTACTCTCGTATGACAGATACAGCCCGATACAGTCAAAAGAAAACCGAAACTGCAACAGGGTAGCAGCCATGTAAAAGGGATTTAATTTCTTTTCTTCTCAGGTGCCTTGGCCTATTACGGATATCTACATCCCTATCTTGGCTATAAAATGATGATGGCGCTTGGAAGATTTGGACATCTAAGACAATAGAAGATTACCTAGCATTGCAATATGATCAGTCGGTCAGGTCCCCTTAATGGATATCAAGGCTTGAAAACCGTGCAAATTAATTAGCCAAAGTCGTCGTGGAGTCTGTACTTTCCGACCGTATTGTAAGAGTTTCCCGATTTTCAAGTAATGCTTAGGGCATTCTTCGTAGGTTTTTTCGATTAGCTCGTAGAAGCAGTCTTTGGTAAGGTCGTCTTTCTCCCCCGTCGGGCGTGGGCATTTATGAGGCGTTCACTTACATGCCAGAAGCTCTGGACTTCTTTCCTAAGTCTTGCTTTGATAACAAATCCGCATCAGAATAAAAGCCTCTGTAACCCTCTTCATACTAGATATCACAGCTGTCCATCTTCTGGTCGCACTTCTTGGATGGCTGTTATGTCCACTCTGAAACAGTCGAGAATCTTCGCTAGCTGTTCGGCGTTATTTCTACAAAAATATTATCCTATACCTCTTAAAAAAAATCGTCCCTACAATTGAAAAGGTGAAGGAGAAGTAAGAATGACTGTCCTAACCTCAAGTTATGAACGAGAGATCTGAATCTCATCTAAAGCTTTAAACATGAATGTGAATCTACTCGCACGAAGTTACAAGACCTCTTACTGGAACAGATATTCAGATATGTGGTCATATGAAATCTCCAAATAATTAACAAAACACGGTTAACTGCTTTCAATTTAAAAATACTCACCATGCAAAAAGTCCCCACTCACTGCGCCGATTCTCTTTCTCACACAAGCAAATGCAATCGCTGAAATCCTTCATAGGGATGAAACATCTACTACAGTGTTGCTTAGTTCTCTGTATGCCGAGAAAATGTACGTACTCAGAGGCACCTTCTAAGACCGGCGGTATTTTTTGTCTTAGTCTCAGCAAGGAACTGGACACTTCGGTAGAGGGTAGAGGAGCAGTCGTTTTTTTTTTAGAAACCAGTGATTTTTGCTTTTTAAAAAAGTGCTCCTTCTCATTTTTCTAACAATCCAATCCTTATGGACTTGGAAAAGAGCCATCAACCACAGCGTCCATTTAAATTACTTTTTTCGACGCTAGTCGGATTGAAGCAGAATATCTACAATAGTACCTTCTGATACCTTTAGCCATTCTCATCATCTCATCCCTTGTGCTCCTTTGTATGTGTGCGGGTATTGGAAACTTTGCTCGTTTTCATGAATGAATTCTAGTTAAACACACGCGAAAGTCTGGTCTTTCCATCCTACACCCACCCATTTACTCGCACAAAGTTAACTAGGACGCACTGAGGGTTGATTTTTTTTTTTTGGATTTACTCGTATATCCCTGTGGTTGTAAGCTCATTTGCTAGATACGATAAAATATTTGTATCTCTCAACTCTCTTATTTCGTTTTTTTTTTTTTTTTTTGATTTCTGTTTGACTGTTGAGCTGTTTATAAATGAGGGATTCTTGGCGCAACATCGCATTGTTCAACAAGTGGTCTCGAACAGAACGGAAGGCGCTTAGTGACTTTCAGTGAAAAAATAGACGGGATACAGTGATACACGGTTCATATCAAATACAAGAAGTGTCGAAGTAGTGTTAACTGTTGCAAAGAGGCAAGTTTTTCGAAATAAAAAAATAAAAAAAAATTTTAATTGCAACACCTACAGTCGTATAGTCGATATTGCACTTCTGGTGCAAAAGATAGCAAAAGTGCATGTGTGTGCGTCAGGAGTGTTTTATTCAATTGCAGTATTAATTCTCGCTAGTTCTTTGATGGATATTTATCTAAATATTTCGATTTCGAAGTTTCAGTGATAAGATAATTAATATCTTAATTGGAACGGTACATTAAATATTTACACACGGATATACAGAGTGAGATATTGTTATTACATTTTATGATATAACTTTGGATGTGGAAGGGACAGATAAGCACCTACAAAAATAAGGGACAGCGTTCGCATTTTTGCGCTTGATTAATTGTGAAACATTAGTCAAGGTTTTGGAGGCAGCCAATATTTTCATTTCCCCCCCAAATTGGTGTTACAAAACTTCAAAATAAGAGCGCACTAAAATTGATTTAGTCCTAAAAACCCTTTTTTATGATACAAATATGTGAAATCTGTAAACCATATGAAAATCGAAGGAATAGAATTTTGGGACAGATTTGCAATAATTTTCTTATTTTAGGCAGCTGGTGTTAAAAATTATTTTTTTAAACCTTGTATACATGACGAGCGGAAATCCGAGTTTTATTATATGATCAAGTGACAGTAACGTCTTCGTTATAACGTAGCTTGTCCTTTTTAAAATGAAATCGTAGATTAAATCTTAAAGGATACCATGGCCTTATTTTTATGCAGATCGTAAAGGGGTTTATTTAAATCATTAAATTCTAAGTATTCCTCTATAAATCGGTGACATTATTCAAAGGAGATGACAATTATTTCTAGACGATTTCATTTTATTTGTAAGAGTTTTAATAATTTGTGTCACGAATTATAAAATCCATTTTTTAAAGGTGGCAACAAAGGAATTAAATTTATTAAAAAAACTATATTCCGTAAATAATGTTTATTTAGAAATGACAAATTTTAATTTTTTTATAAATCTACTCATATGAATTCTGTCGCAGTTGTGAAGTGAATAAAAAGTTTTGTTGTGTAGCCCTTCATGTCCTTCAGGCTTTTTTCACTAATAAAAGCAATCGTCTCTGCTGAAGGCTCTTTGTATAATTTTATATATGTAGTCTGTCTCTATATCGGGCTTAAAACCAATCAATGCCTGATACTTGAATACCTTTTAATCAATTTGAGTTTTCGAAAACAATTTTACTCACTTTAAGCTTTGGGATATCACAAACAAATGACTACTACATGGAAAAATGAGGTGAAGGAGCGGCTCTTAATTTTCTTTTATAAATAAACTGAGAAAATGAATGCATTTTTCAACGCTTCTTGAATAAGGCCAGTAAAAGTAAAGGAACTGACGGTCTGTAACTTTTTGTAGCAAGCTTAATTTATCTTTAATAAGCACCTCTACATATATGCTATTATAAAGGATTTTCCAATAGGGACTGACAACTTTGAATTTAATTTGTGAACGCACTCTTTCACTAATCATCAAACTGTCACTGTCAATTTATTCAGTAAACGGAGTCGGTGACTGAAAATTTAAGAGCGTTAACTCCAATTTTCGGTCGTAATTCTCGCCCTAGTAGACAGGCAATAACAAGTTTAGTGCAAAAATTTGAGTCTACATATTCGTTATGTGATGTTGCCGTATCAGTGAGACAACGGGTTGGTCGAAGTGTCGAAAATATCGCTGCCGTTCAGGCGTCCGTAGCAAACGATCCAAATCAGTCAATTCCACGGTGTTCTCTCGAATTGGTCATCGCTCAGACCACATTATGGCGTATTTTGCGTAAGGATCTTGGTTTACACCCATACAAGATCAAGCTGACTCAAAAATTGTAGCCAATGGACCATTTGAAGCATCGTACGTTCTCCGATTTTGTTCTGGGGAGGATGCGCCTCGATGATGAATTTCATCGCAAAATCATCTTCAGTGACGAAGCTCATTTTTGGCTCAATGGGTTCGTCAATAAGCAAAATATGCGTTATTGGTCGGGTGAAAATCCACATGTGCTTCATGATTCACCACTTCATCCACAAAAAATAACTGTTTGGTGCGGTTTGCATTCAGGCGGCGTTATTGGGCCATATTTGTTCGTCAACGATAACGATCGTCACGTTACTGTGAATGGTCAGCGTTATCGCGCCATGATCACCGATTATTTTTGGCCTGAATTGGAAGATATGAACTTGGACGACATGTGGTTTCAACAGGATGATGCCACAAGCCACACAGCACACGCTACAATCGATTTATTGAGCGTGTTATCTCGAGAAATGGGCCAGTCGATTGGCCGCCTCGTTCGTGCGATTTAACGCCGCTTGACTATTTTCTGTGGGGCTACGTTAAGTCATTGGTTTATGCCAACACGCCGACGACGTTGGAAGAGCTCAGAGCCAACATTGAACGTGAAATAGCGGCCGTTTCGGGCGAAATGTGTGGCCTAGTCGTTGAAAATTGGGTCCAACGAATCGACTGCTGCAAACGTGCCCGCGGTGGCCATATGAACGAAGTAGTGTCCCATTTATAAATGTTTTGATTGTACTTCAAGTTTTTGAAATATCTCAAATAGTTTGCGTTTTATTTAAAAAAAAAAAAGTTGTCAAGTCCTTATTGGAAAACCCGATACAATACTAATTGGAAAATTGAATGGTGCACCGAACTTGGAAACTTTAGTAGACCTGTGCCTTAACTAACAGCTCAGTCTCTTCCAGTTGCACACCCCACGTTGGATATGGATTTCCTTATTCGCGCTGTTAATGCCGCTGTAAAGTCTTTTTCGTTGCTGTACCTCAATTTCTCATTCCATGAATCTCAAAATTCCATTTACGCAAATGGGACCAAGAATCACTTGAAGAACTTTTTTCTTGAACGACCCAAGGATATGTTCATCCCCTTTTCGTGTCTGCACAAAATATTTAAATGAATATATGAAAATCTTTATGATGGCCATGGTATAGGCCTTACTGGAAAGATAACTTCACACTGTTAGATATGTTTTCGGGCATATGAGTGACATAGTTTGCTTTGAAAGTCCGTTTATCAGCAATAACGCGACGAATATTGACTACTAAGTGACCCATCGTCTTTGGTTTATCTGCACTAATTAGCAACGTCACATATCCTCGCAGATAATAATCTCAAAGTGTCAAATCATGTGATCTTGAGTGCCAAATTACAGTTCCAGCGACATTTCTTTCAATAAACTGATTGTGGCGCTCGGTGTGTGATATTTTGCATTATCTTGATGAAGCCACAGCTCTTGCATATTTTTGACTTAAGTGTCACTATCACTAATTATAAGGTGCTGGGAAAAAAATGGAAGAATTATTCTACCAGTGACTTTGAGGATGTAAGGTCGTCACAATATGAATGCCTCCACTTCAAGTGCAGCAATTTTGCTTGTTATGTGACTGTCATCACTGCACAAACATTTTTGGTGAAAAAGAAGATCAAGAGCAGTCTCGTTTTCAGCCTATGCATCAAACGTACGATACGCCCGATGGTCAGGTAGCTTAAATCCTTGCATAAGCTGCATCTTGTAAGCTTATGAACTAAGATCTTTTTGTAATTGCTGCGTACGACGGCGTATCGGATGATTAGGGTTCTCATCAACAGCTATTTGATGATATCCCTAGGATGCTTATTATCAACACGAATTACTTCCTCAGATGGACGATTATGTCGACTGTCGACAAATGTACTACAATTTTCAATAGAAATTTGCAAATTTGCAAACGTTGTTTTGGCGAAAGTCTATTAATAGTAAAATAGCATACCAAACTGGGCACAAATCAGCTGTTAGCTGTCAAATTGGCAGTCGCTGGAAAAACTGATGTCAGTTCAGAAAACAAACCTATGAACAAAGCACACCTTCTACAGTGCTTTCTTCATTGTGAAGGAGACTTATTCCTCAATGCTTTCTCAGTCCAAAGAAAACAGCGATTACAAGCAGTGACATTTGGTTTGATTGTGTCATTGTTGAAATTTGCTGGTAATCCCAGGTGGACTAACTCTCTTTTCGAGTTGAGTGTTCTTTCTTGTTGACAGTACGAGTATATATGAGTATTTCTTTTACACACAAAACTGCTTCAATGCCCTCAAACGCTTCAGTAACAATTTCTTCACCCTAATGACAATGTTGTCAGGGTATATCCGCAGTTGTACCGGCTTTGGTATACATGGTAATTATAAGTTTCGAACATCTCTTGCAAGTATGATGTTAAAGAATCCATATGGCAGCGTGTGACCTAATCGAAATCCCTCTTTCAGATCAAATGTATAGGTGATGTCATTACAGATTTTTGTATTTTATCCATTGTCATCCTACATAGAAATAGTTTGTAGGGACTTCCCTATAAAGATTCGGACAGATGATGCTAAAATTTCATTCAGCGGTCATACTTTCTTCCGTTGTTAGTGTTTTTCGTTACCAAACCAAACCCCGCTACCTTGAATATTTTGGCAGGGAGTCTGCCTGCTAAAAGGGTGGGATATACATCCGTAAATTTACGCATAACAATGCCACGCATATGAAATGACAATAGTACAGAAGTACGACATCTTAAAGTTATTATTATTATTATAACTTCATTAACCAATAATAAATTACATGATCAATCTTAAATTAAGGCACCAGCTACCAGGGCTTCGGCCTAGAATCTTAAAGTGAATATATTAGATAAGAACAAAAATCTGCCGGCCCTTTGCCCTGCTCTTCAGAGCAATTATGTTGGGGCAAATTGAAATATTAGTGCCAGAGAACTATGATATTTTTCTAAAACAAATTACTTATCGCATGGTGGAACGTGGACACCATAATGGCCATCGTCTTGATGACAAAGACAAAAGCCCTAGAAGATAACGCGTTACATAACAGCCCTACAACACCGAATTTTCCTACTTGTATCTTTCCGAACCCGCAATCCTTTAGAGATATTTACGTAGGATTGGAGTTCGTGGAAATATAAGGTGCGGCAAAATTAATTTCAAAGTGTGAATTGGTCGCCATTTTCTTGAGAAAGCCATTTTCAGTTCGATTGAGCAGTGATTCTGATATTTTCACATACCAAGTCTATCCGTACAAGAAAAAATGTACTAAAATCCAACTTTTTTTGCTCTGATCCTTAACCAAAAACATTTCCTCCTTCAGGATATCAGATAGAACTAAAATCGAATGTCAACTTTCCCACGCTGGCATTTCCTTGTCAGGAATCATTTATTCCGCAGCAACAAATTGAGAGGCTTGTTGATTTCCTGCTGAGTTTTTTTTTTAACAACAAGGCTTACTTTGCATTCTTGCTTAAACCTTTTGTTGTGTATTTAGGTCCAATGGAACTCAATGTCATTTACGATAAACAATTTTTATTTAGGCGTCTGCCTTTGTTCACCTCACAAACAGGAAGCTCAGAACAAGGGTGTCAGACAGAGAACAAAAATGAAGGAAAAAGAGAAGCGAGATACATACATGTATATCCGCCTGAAGTTTGTGGCATTTTATGTTTGGGAATACGCAACAACTTTATATGGCTCTTTTCATTGGAGTTGAGGTTCGTTCTTTTAAAATTCGGCAGGCAATTGTGAGTACAATAAAGCATAAACTACCGTATAGGGAAAAGTTTTCCAGTCTCTCGCCGTTCGGGGTAAAAGAGAAAAAATTGTAGGTCCTTCTTCGTGTATACCGGAATATTACACCACCAAATTTATGTATTTTACTTTCATGACTATTCCATTGTGAACGTTGTCTTCACTTAAATGCCTCTCCAGATAGCTTGATTTGTTGGTAACTATCGGCAAATGCAAGTTCTCAAAAAATCGCTTTCATTGCATCTGCCTTCTCAGTCACATCAAACATAAGGCTTGATTTGGGAACTCCCCGGCCAGGATCTTTTCCTGTCATACACCCAAATTCTCACTGATATCTCAATTATTGTATTAATAGGTACCATTCTGATTCTCTGAGGAGTACAGACCATTGTGAGAAGTAATCTTTACTTACTTTGGGACGAACCCATATTTCTACACCATAAAGCAGAACCGAAATTGTTTATTTCTCTTACATGTATAGATTGTTACTGGCCTCATGCTACATCGAATCGTTTTTTAGAGTATTTTAACTAAATCCAGCTTATCGCAAAGTCATTTCAAAAACACTGAGAAGGACCTGGAAACCTTTATACGCAGAATTAAGATTCAAACATGCCGGTGTTGCTCCCGCAAACACTTTGGAATATGTCAGTGAAATTCTTCGTCAAGTATCCTTTTTATATTGTGTCACTGCGGGTGGTCGGCTTGACATGCATATTTTTTCGATACGTCCTTTATATGCTGCTACAATCTGTGGTGGACCTGGGCCTCAAGTAACAAACCTCTACATCAAGCTTGATCGTAAGCTGCCCACATTAACATTTTCCGTGTTTGTTGAGTCCACTTTCTAAATGCGCTCACCACTAAAGTTCGTCTCTTCTCTTTCTGCAATGTCACTCAAAGGAGGAATCAAATTTTTCTGAACCGGATCACTCATTTTCAATTTTTCTACATGAGTAAGCCATTATAAGCATCGTATTTAAAGTCTTCCGATTAGATCGATATAACTGCAAAGCTGCGACAGTTCAAATCACATATTATACAAAAAACAAAAATCTCAGAACAACCTCACGTATTCTTGACAAAGTTCCTGCTTCTGCACCATATGGCACGATCAGAATAATAAAACTCCTATACAGAATATCTTTAGATGTTCGCGATGCAATTTTGGCACCGATAGCCTTTTCAGACCAAAATCAACTGCGATTCGCAAAAGATATTCTTGCTTTGACAGCGCTGCAGTCATTGTCAGATGTTTGTCAGTCAGCGACGTGGCTACCAACCTCAAAATTATAAATGTTTGAAATGATATTTTTTCTGAGACGTCCGCGTATAAGTTCAGCACAAGTTTTCAAGAATGATGTTAATCGGATGATAGCGCATCGCCGATAAAACGTTGGAGTATTACGGTCTGAAAATTATGCGTTTTCTACACGATCGCCTAACAAAAGGCTTTCGGCTTGATATTCTTATACTCATCCATTAGACATTGCCGTGGAAAATATTGTGTTGAAATCTAATTTCTCTCATGTTTATGGCAGAATTAATGGCAAGATGGTTGTGATTAAAGTCGAATGGAATCCGGCAAGTCTTACCCCGCTACTAGTGCGCGCCACCTATGATGAGATTTTCCTCTACCGCGTTGTTCCTCCGAGTTAGATTCGAATAGTCTTCGGGTCGGAGCAAAAGTGCCAATTCGCTCCACATATCCTATTTATCTCAGCGACTGACTACGTCTATGTCGCTCTACAGTTCATATAGTTCGTCGTGGAATCCTCTTTTCCAAATTCTGTCAACGCAAACGGGACCGATTATTTTTCAAAACATATTTTTGTCGAAACGACCGAGGATATGTTCACATACATTCGATAGAGTAGATGCTTCAGAGTCGTAAAATAAGACTGGGATGACCAAGCTCTTATATAGTGTCTCCTTAGTTTTTTGAGATAGGACCTTACTGCTCAACTGCATTCTTAGCGATTGTCAAGAGTGATTCTTCGTTTTATGTCAGCTGAGGAGCTGTTGACAGAATTTATACCAGAGCCAAGGTAGACAAGGTCCCATACTACCTCGGAAACAGCTTTCGACTGTGACGTTCTGTTCAATTCGTTGCTGTTGTGTGTCCCTTCTTGTTGGCAGCATATACTTGGTATTGCTCTCATTGACCGCTAAATCCGTTTTGGGCGCTTCCGTTTCAATACCATCGAACGCATCGGTGAGAGCCCGCTGAGTTATCCCAATTATGTCGATATCATCGGCTGACGCTAGTATTTGAGCACACTTTTGGAAAATTGTAAATCTATTGTTCGCTTGTGAGTTCCGCATAATTCTTTCAAGTAAAATGCTAAAGATGTCATATGACAGCGCGTCACCCTGCTTAAAACGACACCAAAAGTCTGACTTTGATGGAACAGCGAGTTTTCTCCATTCTTATTCTGGAATGCTAAAACTGAACATGCCTCTGTATAGCTCGTCTCTATAAATGCTGTCGATTTGAACTTCTAGTTCAAATATTGGCATATGGTGCACGTTATACACAAAGTCATTTCCAGCAGCTTTGAATACTTCGGCCGGCAAGCAGGCAGCTCAAGTTGCTTTGTTGGATTTCAGCTTAGATAATGCAATCCTTACTTCATTCTTGTCGAGTGGACTGATGTTTTGCCTATCATAGTCTAAATAGAATGGTCTCTTCTGCCTGACGGCGGGATGTTCGGCTTTTTCGCCATTATACAGTCAGGAGAAAAAGTTTTTCCATATTCAGCGACTGCGACTCTACTGCGTGGTTTTCTGCTTCATCTCTATAGGCTTCTTTCCTTGACACGTTCTTTTTACTTGTTGTTGAGTAGAACCTCTCTGGAGAAGCTGATGTTTTTCCCACCTCTTCTGCTCGTAGATCTCAGAAGCGGCTCCCGTCCTTTGTTGTAGTGCCACTTTGTGCGCTTCTTACTTAGCTGCATGTGCTTGCCGGCATTCTTCTTCAAACCAGAGATTTTTTGAGTTTGATGAAACCTGGCATATCAGTTACGGCGTCTCTGATGGCACGTTGGCAGTGTTGTCACTGGTCTTCGGTAAATCAAATAATACCACTGGCGGCATAGAAATTGTTGAGAAATTTCGGGATACGCGTTCGGCGAAGAGTCTGGCAGTCTCTTGCGATTGCAAATTTTCTACGTTATATCTTCTCACAGTAGTTCTTCTTTGTTGTGGCGCTTGGGAAATCCGCATTCGCATCTTGGCTGCAACAAGGTGGTGATCAAGGTCAATGTTGGCTGCCCGGAACGTTCGGATGCGCAGAATACCAGAGGCACGGCTCACGTCTATAGCAATGTTATCAGTTTGATTTAGCGTTTTATGATCCGCAGACCACCATGTTCACTTGTGTACATTGAGATGAGGAAACCGTGTGCTGGTTATAGACTTTGCTTACCAACTATCCTACCGAAGATGTCCTCCTGTCCTAACCTGGCGTTAACATCGCATAGTACGATAGTACGATTTTAATGCCATATTTCAGACATTGTTCATGTGTCTTGTCAAGGAGCTCCTACAAATATTCTTTGGTGGTGTCGTCCTTGTCTTTCGTAGGGACATGGGCGGAAACTAGACATATGTTATTAAATGTAGCCTTGATGTGGATTTTCATAAGATCACGTATCCGAAGATCAAGATTTGTTGCCTAGTCAGTCGCATATGGTAAATCCACATTGGAATAAGTGCTGTTTCTCATCCATATAGCAAATCACCATAGTGTACAAGTAGATCACAGTTTTTAATCTTCCATATGTCCTGCCCTTCCCATTGCACTTCATGAATGGCTGCGATATCTGCATGATAGCAGTCAAGGTTCTCTGCTAATTGTTCGGCTGCACGTGTCCTGCTAAGGGTTCGAAAATTCCACGTGCCTTTAAATGTTTGCAACGGTCGGAAACAGTGAATTCATTTTTATCCACGGCCATTACTTGGTTCATCACATTTTTTTAATCTCTTCTGCATAGGGTTGTGAGCCCTACTGGCCGAGCATGCCCTTGCCATTTTAGGCCGCATGAGTAAACTCTTATTCATAAAGGCTAACATAGCTACCAGGGACCAGAACTGGGAGGTAAGGAAAGCCCTTCGCTACGAACTTGGTCGTTGTGCTGCTGGCCCATATAGGACAGTCTGCAGTTTCCAGATCTGCTTTGTGTACTTTGGTATAAAGGCAAACGGTATTTAGGCTGCCAAAACAATTTAATTCAATTTAATTTCCCTTTACCAATTGTAAAATGATGGAGATTCCCTCATGTTTTGTGGCTTGCACCGCGAATAAGGCTACATAACATCACATAATTAGTCACATCACATCTTCTGTTAGAGATCTAGGGAAACCACACAAATGAAGTGAAAAATCAAGTTCTGGCGCAAGTCGACTGGATTCGTCATGTGTAATAATAGATGCTAAAGTTCCAGCCGAGATTCGAAGAAGGAGCCGAACGAAGGAAAATAATTGAATCCCCCAAGTCCAAAAAACATCATCAAACCCTTAACCTCACAAATGAAGTGATCCAAAATAGAACACAATAGAGTAGAAAGGTCTCAAGGTTCCCAAATTTAGCTAACCTCACAAGGGGCCCAGTAGCAAAGTAGGTACGTAGGAGCATCAGATGTTATCATGGGCGTTACATATTTAAACGGTTAAAAAAAAGAACAAAAATAAAAAAAAAAAAATAATAGAAAACTTTGCCAATCTGTTTAGGCCTTCAAAGCAGGCATTGCTTTCGTTTATTGAGATGTCTTCAATTATTAAAATTTAAAACAGAAATCAATCGATTTGTTACTATGAACAATTGTGTATGCGTACGTATCTTGCATTAAAAATAAAAACAACGTCTCTGCTTGGAATCTGAAACTTGAAAACAAAATCATTTGCATTTATTATCATATTTCAGAATTAATTTTCTTACGCATTTCTTTTGCCTATAGCTGACATTTTAAGACGTAAGATACTTCAAAATGAAATGCACAGTTAAATAAGACCTCTTAGAAAAAAACTAAATACCAGATAACAATATTTATAGAAATGACTAAGTGTTTTGCTAAATGAAAATGAATAAATTGTTGGCGGGACAATCCGGGACCAAGGACGAAAGCATGATCTCTTCCACTCACTCTGTAGTTATTGAGTAGTATTTTGATGGATTGATTGATTGATTTTTGAAATACTTTCATTTCTTTTTTTTATGTAATATATTATTTTTTATTTCAAGTAGATAAACATAATGCAAATTAAATGCTTAAAGTTCTTCAAATGCCCCTTAAGAATTTACCAGTTAACCGCTTGGGAAATGTTTTTTCTTTCACCTGTTAGATTTAGTTTGTTCTATCGTCTAAATTAGTTCATTTGTGTATCTGTATTTTTGGAAGGACTTTTCAAAGAAAGCTCTATTACTTGCAATAATTGGTGAAACTTCTTTACCCTCCAGTTTCTGCGAAAATATGAAGTTGGCTTTCCCTGTAATCAGGCTGGCTTTAATCAGAACCTTAGCTAGGGAAAGAATATAGTTGGCTCTTCACAGAGGACTTCAAAGCCGATCAAAACGTTGGCCCTGTTGTCTTTGAAGAACACGAAAATCAAAGCTTCCACTCAGAGTTCGATAAGAACATGATTCTCCAAGATGCAGATAAGTATAACCCAAATGTTGCAAGAGTTCCAGTCAGTGATATTTTTGCTATCACTCAATGCCAAAAAAATTGCAGACAAAAAATCCACCTCAACCTTTCAGTGAATGAAAGGAACATCATGGATGCATAAGAATTCTATGAACTCACACTTAGAATTTGAAACTTTCTCATTGCCGCGTTGCATGAAATTTGGAACTGTCCACCGACCTTGAAGACACATTTTCGGATGTAAATACTCATATGATATGAAAATGGAACGTGATCACCATCTGATAGAATAGACAAACTCCGTTAGTTGCTCTAATATCCTTACTTACATGGGTCAATGTCTGACAGATTTCAGCATCAAGCAATGCGCGAGTAATTCGGAGACCATCTCGGCGTGAAAGTCAGCAAATCTAAGCATGCAACTGATGACGGCACCTTAAATTTTCTGAAGAATTACATATGTGTATGATGGCAAGAAATAGAAAAACCGTAGATCTAAATGTGTCGACGGACTGAGCAACGTTTCACACTCAAAGTTCAAATTGTAGCAGCCCTAACTGAATAGACATTTTAACTTAACTGTGTGAAAAGAAAGAAAGTTCGCTGTAAGACGTGACAACGTTTCTGTTGTCAGGCCAAAGCTGCGGCAAACCGGCAGCATCTATGAAATATAAAGAAGCTTAAAGAAGGAGACAGCTCTAAGCAAGATCTGTACAGGAGATGGGGCGAACACTTCATGACAGTATCAATAATCCGTGTGGGAATTCTTAATCTTAATCTTTAAGAAAAATTGTTTCATGTGCTTTGGTATTAAGTATATATGTACCTAGCCCTGCCATAAGTTCTGTTACAAATAAAACGCTATAAAAAAAAACAGTAAACATATAGTATTCAAATTTATTTCATTTATTGGACCACAATATTGATTATTAAAAAAAAATTGGATTCACTCGAAAAGACTGCCTTTTGCTTTGACAAAAGCTTCCAAACGATGTGGCCATTGAACACGTACGGTTTCCATGGAGGTCGTGGACCCTGCTCTGGTTAATGCTGTTTTAAGGCTTTCCAAATTTTTGTGGGAAGTCTTGCAGGTCATGTTCTCCAATTCCGACCACAAACCATAATCCAGTGGATTCAGATCTGGTCTTCCCGACGGCCAATCTTCTGCTGCTATAAAGCCAGGAATATTGACTCTGAACCACTCCTGCATGGTTTTGGCTTTGTGCGCTACAGCAGAGTCCTGTTGGAAGATCCACCTGTATCCATTGAAAAGGGTATTGGTCAAACCCTTCACAAAACCCGCTAGCACACTTCTTGGTAAGCCTTTCCAGCAATTTGTAAGCCTTTTTCACAGAAATGGAGGGATGTGACACCATGGTGAGAGTCCCCCACCAAACCATTATGGAAGCGGGATGATGTTTACGTTGAACCCTTGGAACAACTTTTTTCGCCTCCTTAGATAAAGTGGCATACATTTTGTCATTTTGTTTGTTGAACACTTCTTCATGGTAAAAATTTTCTCATCCGTAAACAGAATGTTTCATGGCCATTGTCCGCGTGCCACTGCAAAAGTCGCTTGCATTTTTCCAGTCCAATTTTTTTTAGTTGAGAAGTTAGAAGACAACTCGTGGATCGACGATAGACTTTCATATACAGATCATCTCGAATTAGCCTAGACATGGATTTGGTTGATATATCCAATTCCTTTGACATGATCTTCTGCTTCTTAAGGGGATTTTTCCGAATTCGTTCACGCAGTGCCTTTACTACCGCATTCGTACGGACGACGAGTGGGCGACCACTTCTTAGCCTGTCCTCTACTCCAGACAATTTTCCGAAGCGAGCAATAGCCCAATAAATGAATATTCTCGATATTCCGAGTGGTTTTAGCAGCTCGAAAATTTGGCCAGCACTCTTTCCGCTATTATGCATCGCTATTACCGCGACTCGATTCTCTTTAACACTCCATGTTAATATAGGGATTTACAATAAGGACTTCACAAATTTTTTTTTTCAAATAAAACGCAAACCATTTGAGATATTTCAAAAACTTTATTATCGGCTTGAAGTACAATCAAAACAGTTATGAATGGAACTCGACTTCGTTCATATGGGCACCGCGGGCACGTTTGCAGCGGTCAATTCGTTGGACACAATTTTCAACGACTCGGCCACACATTTCGGCCGTAACGGCCGCTATTTGCTCTGAGCTCTTCCAACTTCGTCGGCGTGTTGGCATAAATCAATGACTTAACGTAGCCCCACAGAAAATAGTCAAGCGGCGTTAAATCGCACGAACGAGGCGGCCAATCGACTGGCACATTTCTTGAGATAACAAGCTCACCATACTTACTCTTCAATAAATCGATTGTAGCGTGTGCTGTGTGACTTGTGGCTTCATCCTCTTGAAACCATATGTCGTCCAAGTCCATATCTTCCAATTCGGGCCGAAAATAATTGGTGATCATGGCGCGATAACGCTGACCATTCACAGTAACGTGACGATCGTTATCGTCGACGAAAAAATATGGCCCAATAACGCCGCCGGCATGCAAACCGCACCAAACAGTTATTTTTTGTGGATGAAGTGGTGATTCATGAAGCACATGTGGATTTTCACCATTGAGCCAAAAATGAGCTTCGTCACTGAAGATAATTTTGCGATGAAATTCATCATCTTGGCGCGTCTTCTCCAGAACCCAATCGCTTCAAATGGTCCATCGGCTTCAATTCTTGAGTCAGCTTGATCTTGTATGGGTGTAAACCAAGATCCTTACGCAAAATACGCCATGATGTGGTCTGAGCGATGGCCAATTCTTGAGAACGCCGTGGAATTGACTGATTTGGATCATTTGCTATGGACGCCTGAACGGCAGCGATATTTTCGACACTTCGACCAATCCGTTGTCTCACTGACACGGCAACATCACACAACTAATATGTAGACTCAAATTTTTGCACTAAACTTGTTATTTAGACAGGCAATAACAAGGGCGAGAATTACGGCCGAAAATTGCAGTTAACGCTCTTAAAGTTGCAGTCACCAACTTCGAATTTCGGTAGAAAATTTTTATAATTTGCAGACGTTGCTCGTTCGTGTACTTTACCATGATGAAAATGTTGAGATTACTGAATAAATTGGCAGTGACAGTTTGATGATTAGTGAAAGAAGTTCGTTCACAAATTATATTCAAAGTTGTCAAGTCCCTTTAGTTTGCAAACTGAAACCAAACTGACTAGTATTCTTCTTCACTGATCAGTGCATGTGTTCTGAAAAAAAGTTAACGGTTCTATTCCAGCTAGAGAACTTGAACAATAAGCGCTGGAATTGTGTAACAGAACTTATGGCAGGACATAGATAAACTAGCCTAGATGTCAAACTTTCCAGATATTGGAAAATTGAAACAGGTTTTCTACTGATCGTCCCTATCCGTGTGACACTGTCTGTGAATACGTATGAATTGTCATCAATAGCAATTTCCCTCCCATTTCATACATATTACGCCCATTTTAGTAAAAAAAAACGTCATCTACATTACACACACTCGTGCAAATCGCTCTCATTCTCGCAATTTTACTTGTAAATTGCTCCCATTCTAGCAAATTTTGGCAAAGTTATAGACATATAAAAGTGTCTCACTTACAGTGAGTCTGTGTGAAAGTTAAGAGTTTGCTAAAGTATTGGTAGAGTTCGACATCTAGGTTAGTTTATTAATGTGGCAGAACCTGGTATATACCTGCGAATTTTTTCCGACCTAAACTTAGTTCAACGTCTCAACTACTTAGGCCTATCATAGCCTAGCACTTAAAAGAATAAACATTTTCTGAAGGAGTATGTAAGAAATCCAGTTTTGCTTTCGAAGAAGGGTAATGCAATGGCTTACAACAACTGGCCAGCAAAATTCTTGGATTCCATTTTCGAAATCAAGCAAGCAGTCTTTCACTCTGGATCTTCCTGCTATGACAATATACGAGTATAAGTAAACGCCTTGCGGATCACGATAGAGCAATGAGTCGAATATAAGAGTATATATATATGTATGTCCCAGCTCTACCTGCTTTTGGCTACTTTAATTTGTTAATCCTGACAAAACTGTTGCTATTATTAGAGCTTCTTATGAAGATGCAAGATATAATGTTTTACACAATGGTTAACTGTTAGGCGCATTGAAGTTTGCGTTTATTCTATCATACGAGTATTTCAGGTGAAAATAATCGATATTCTCCGCACAGAATAGTCTAAAAGAAGCATAGGAATTCAATGAGCCACGACATATTGCCTGAATTAATTGAAATACTCGTACGCTAACAACATCTGCCCCCTTTCACATGGCACTAGGGCTCATCTACTCCCATCAAACTCCCATTCAACTCTATGGAAGGGGCCAAAACCAAACTTAACCTTAACTTAACATTACTGGACAAGAAGATTGATAGTTTACGTAGTCAAGGATGAATTTTGTGCAAACCATACAATCAGGAAAGCAAGATTTGAATTCAGTAAGTCTTGAAAAACAACATTTGAGACTGTTTCACTACACTGTTGAGTTATATGGGTGTGCTACTTAAAGAATAACCGCAGTCACACGAAAGTTGGAAACCTTCTTAACTAGACATCTACCATCGGCCAGCAGTTTATGGATATTACGAGTACTATACGGCGAAGGAAGTGGCAGTAGATTTGTCCCACTTTAAGCGCGTTCATTCATCCAGTAAAAAGTCCAAGTCACCCTTAGCGAGCGTGGTACGAATAATTGAGAAGGAATATGAAACACTGGAAAGAAGAGTTGAAGCGCCCCATGCCCATCATAGAAGAGTCTTGATAAAAACGACTCAGGAAATACACAAGTTGCTATTACGCGCAATATAAAAATAAAACTGCCTCTGCATCAAGCGTGGGTGGCCGTGGCTCAAGTGGTAGCGTGTTGGCTTCCAAATCGGAAGGTTCGGTGTTCGAATCCCAGCCTCGTTCGTAAGACATTCTTTTTTTTCAGGCAACTTAATTCTCGTAAGACGAATGGTTGCCTCTAATACAACAACAAGTCCAATAACACTAATAATTTAGTCCCCTCATTAAATGTTGGATGCCACCCATGGAGCGAAATAACCACTGAGCCCAAAAATCTTTCTTTCTCTCTCTGTCCCATTTTCCTAAAAACTTAACACGTGCTCAGGCATTTTAAGTGTATTAATACCCACTTGAGTGTTAAGTTCTTTAAAAAAAAAAAAAAAAAAAAGCTCTATAAAATTAAGGAACATTAATTGAAAATGATTTGAATACCAACATTTCGAAACTCGAAGCAAAGTTTAAAATCCGATATTAGCAAAGCCTACAAATCACCGAGATCAAGAGATATCCTCCCTGTACTTCTATGTAGAGATACCAGCAGGCTCTCCTCGATATTAGTCTGAATTCAGTTTTACACTAAAATGAGTTCCTATGAATTGGAGAGCAATTAAGGTTAGGTGTGGCAACAAATCCCCAGATTATCTAAAATATTACGAGCCCATTAGTCCCTTGCCTTTCATGTTAAGGAGTATGAAAAAATCGATTAGCATATATATAAGGGAGTACATATGTATTATCTGGAACTCCGCTTCACAATTTACAAATTGTGTACCAAACCAATCCACAAACTCAGCATTACGCTCGCCATAGAAGGAGCATTCGGCTCTAAAAGAATAACCCTCTTTGCATTTAAATGTGATGTATAAATAAACAAAGCCGGATTCCAATTAACAATTAGGAGTACACTTTATTCACTAAACACACGTGATGGGGTAACCTCAAGATATTTGACAACCTTCTTTTGGCGGAAACCAGATTCATCCAATTTTTTATTTATTTGACCGCCAGAAGAGCCGTCATTACAATTCTACCTTTAGGAACACATTACATGGAATATGGCCTCCTTAGGAGAGGTGCAAATCCAAAGACTACAAAGTGAATTAGCAGCATGCTACACTTAAGGATAATAAAGGCGTGGAACAATACTGAGCATAATTCAATGATAAGGGCTTCTGTGCGTTTCAGGGAATATGAGAGGATATGAAGCGCCACTCCATGTAGTAATTTAGGAAAAATCAGCCACACCAGCACTCTAGCTACATCACGCAAACCACTTCAAAAAAGGCAACCGCTTTGGTCACCTGGGAGTACTAAAGACATGGCACCTTTGGCAAATCTTTGGCACCAAATGGATGCCACCTTTAATTTTTCCCCACAAGGAAGGAATGGAACAGAAATTCTAAATGGCTGAACGATGATTCACACGAATGGTATGCTAGTGATTAGAAAATATTTTTCAAAGCTTTGTAGTAGGAGTGATATGACTTCGAACGGATCTATCATCTGTACTAAGTAAGAATGTCACCATCTTTCAGGCAGAAAAATGGATGCTGTATGCATTCTTCTAAGTAAATGACATGAAAAAGCCAAAATTGATACCCAAAGCACTAAATAGCTACTCGTACCCACCAACGACCATCCTAGAGTGCCATAAAGTACTCAACAACTATGCTATCCTGAACAAAGTCACACTTTAATATGCGCCAGGGCATGAGAATCATGATGGCAATGAAAAGGCGATCTCGCGGAAAAAGCTGATCCAATTCCCTGAAATATAAAACAAATAATTAAAAAGCGGGTGCCCTTAACAGTGCTGATACTTTTTACCCCACTTTCGTGCTTGCCCTATCCACCAGAGAGTGTCGGCCAACATTGTAAATTTCATCCATCAACCTTTCGCATCTAACAGAAAATTGACAATTAAAGGAACCAACTCGCATGAGTGTCGTCAGAACCGCCACTAACGTAAAATGTTAATTGGATCTAAACAGTGGAGAAGACTTTCATAGAGTGTGCTAAAAGTACAAAGAATTCTATAAAATAATTGCAGCATAGTCTTAACACACAGGGCAGCAGTGACATCTGTAAGCGCTTTAGAGAGCGTCGTATATTACAAGCAGGATACAATTTTTTATAAGAAAAACATAAAGTCTGTCTGTCTGTCTCATGACTTCGATATCTGGGACGTTGCTATGTCGAATCTCCAATTTCCAAATGTCACCGGAAAGAAGGACTTGGAAGGATTCTTTGATTTATTGCACCCTTTCGAATGTATTATCAGCAAACCGGAGTATAACAATGGCAAGAATTCGAGCTTTAAACATTACAGCATTCGCTGGCAATATTTTTTCGATGCTAAATGCTTTGAAAAAAAAATCAATAACACCAATTTCGATGTGCATACTTTAAATAGAATTCAATCGTTCCTTCACATGAATTGAAAGGATTTCCTTGGACGCTTTTGCCTGAGAACGACTGCTAAAAACATTCAAACACACTTGAGAATTCTTTGGAAGAAAAATTCCAATGGTGATGTATCCCTTTATAACCCGAGAGAAAGTATTTCAGTATTTCCCTTCTTAAAATTTCCAAGGTGCAGGAAACAGTCACAGAAGCCATTGTGAATACACTATAGACTGTGTAAAGAAGAACTTACGAAGTCACTGTATTGAAATACAACACTTCTTTGGTTTTGAAATATATTTTTGTTTTACTTTTTTCTTGACCATTTCACACTTTCCGCCTACACAAACGTTTAACAATCAAATTCCATTCTTTTGTTTGTCTAAATATTTCTCTCTACTCAGTAGAGAAATACTTAAGTAGTTACTGACAGTACGGAACTACCGAATTTAACCCAGTTGTCACCCTGCTGACACTTCATATTAAATGTTAAATTAAAAAAGTTTCAATTCCATCCAAGACCGCAAAAAAAAATGTTGGTCCCAGAGATTGAAGAGAATATTATTTTTTAAATGTCAGGCCAGTGTCTTTCCGGGTGTCTCTATCTCAAAATACTTTTCCAACATTTTTAATTGGATTTAGACTTTTCCTCGAAAGGAAAATAGTAATATCTATACGGTTATTCTCTACATAAATGGAGTCAGCCTTATACATGTGTTTATTGTGTCATGATATTGGCATGTCTTACTTGAAGAAAATACAGAAGGTTTTCGTTAGGAGAAGAATTTGAGAATTTATCCGGCCCAGTTAAATTACAAATGTTGACATTGCTGATTGATTGATTTTTGAGGCATACATACCTTTTCTGTTTTCCGAGATACGTTTCTTTAGGTGAAAAACGTTTATTCATACAAACTCACTAAGAACAATCGGACTGACCAAATATGTACGAGTATGTTGTTCTAAAGGAACAGTAGAGGATTGAATTCTTGTTTGGCATGACCTTTGTTGTTCGTGGCAGACTTTCGAAACTCAACTCTTTGGTATAATTGAAATTGAAATCGAGTTCTGGAATATGATAATAAATGCCGCATTGCACGGAGTGGAGTAACGTTTTATCCTCGCGAATGCACTTTGCAGAAACTACCACAGCTCATAAGATTCATTGTAAATTACTTTTATGCTTTGAGGCCTTAATGCCATTCTATCTTGTCACTTGCTTCCACTATTCCTTCGTTTATTAACCGTTTGAATATCAAACGCCTACAACTACTATTAATGCTTCATACTTCTCGTATATTGTCCAACATTGTGACGCGTATTTAAAGGCTGGACAAACTACTGTCGTTTATAACAAACCCTTAGCTTTGACCGACATTTTTCTGTCACAGAATACTGCGGAGCCTTCGGTCCGTTTAAGCCACCCCTCGACAACTCTTAGTGCAGCATCATAATCGCTCTTTTCTTGGTGGTTAATGACAGAGCCAAAGTATTCAAATTGCTCACTCTTATTCACTTTTTTAGAGTTGTCTGATGTGTTGCCACGTCACTGTTTATAACAACGTTATCATCGATCATCGGCGAAATGAAGACAAATCGTTAAGGTTCTGCTTCAATGGAGAATCTTGCGCGGTGTTAAAAAGCAACGGACTCAAAGCACTGCCTTGGTGTATTCCAACTTTAACTCCTAGTCCACCGGTTATTCTCAGAGTGTATTCTCGTATTCGTCTCAACTACATTTTGATCACTAACATCTCCGGGTGGTAGAATCGAATGCTTTTCCAGAGATCAATGAAGACGACATGAAGATCTTTCGAAACGCTGCGGAGCTTCTCTTCATCATTATCCTCGAGCTTTCCATGGGACATGTGTCTACCTGTCTTCTACAACACACACTGATGGATATTGAGATTAGAGTTCATATATACGAGTATATTGTCGACTGTCTAGAACTCTCTCTCTCCTATATTTCCACAGCATGCGTCATTCATTTCACCGATCAGTAGTTGTTCCAATTTTTCGTGCCTTTATATACTGGGACAAGAAAGCTCACTCTCCACTGGTTCGGCATTCGATCGCAAATCCTGTGCGCTGGATTCGCGAGTGTGACTTTAAAATGCCATAAACCAAGAGAAAGAAGTAAGTGCGCAATGTTTCTGAAATAACTTCAAAGAAAAATGGAAGGGTATAACGAAAACTCTGTGCCGTGTTTCAATAAATAAAGAAACGCTGTGTTGAGAGGATGATGAGAAAAATTGAAGTCGATACAGTGCGCGTTCAGTTGGACAAGAGGCGAAGATAGCTGTAGCTATCGTAACAGCAGTAAAGCAATTGTATCGGAAATGAGAAGAAATACCCTCACAATCCAAAAGCAGAAAGCGACAGATCTTACGAACCGAACAATAAAAAGATTGTGCCAGGCAAGGACTTCAGTTGGGCTGGATCACATATCCTCCTAAGAATGGGCGACAATCGAAAATGCTGGATTTAAATGACTTGCGGTTCTATTTTAGTCAATCAGAAATGATCCAATGCCTAACTAATGAAGGCTGAGCTTTCTTGTTCTATAGCATAAAGGCAAAGGCGACACGAAACATTTAAACAACTACCGATCGGTGAAGTGAATGGCGTAAACTATGAAACGTGCTTAAGAATGATACGCGATATGTACGATCCCATTTAAACGAAAGATAAATACTCAGCGGGAATAACCGGAGAATTCGAAATTTTGTAAGCCCCTTACATGGTGATGCAGAGTTCGTTGCAATTATTCACAGCAATCAGGTCGTACTACGTAAATATGAATCATCAGGTGATGCTGACTTTGACACAAGTGGATTAGATCCACTGCCAACCGGATGCCTTTCAGTACGCGCTTGGAGTTGCTTCATCGATTCCATGTATCCGTTAGATCGCCAGTAAACAGTCTACAGTCTTTTCTACAGAGGAACAACAAAAAAGTCACTGATCTAAAAAAAAACTTCACATTCGTGTGACTTGCCGGCAACCTTAAAAGTCATGCCATCTGCAGTTATGCTCTTTCAACCAACCAACTTTCAATAATAAGCTCCTCACGAAGACGCAAGCAGTACTAACGCAGGTTCGAGTCCTAAAAAATTCTCCTCCGAGCCCTGCCAAGACAGTTGTTGGCGATGTCATTTCCCGTGATCCCATGTTGACCAAATAAGACTCGTTGAATTCAGCACTTTGATTACCTCCAGAGAAGCCTTATTTTCCCGAACTAGCTTGGAAGTAATGAGACGGTTCACTAAGATGTTATGTAAATATTGGCTGTCTCTGCAGATACAGATTCTTCACAATATCGTTCGTTGCCAGGATTGTATATACATTCGCTTGGAAAACAGATGCAAGTTTTCGTACCGACAAATAAAATCTAACGTTGTCGCTCTTCACATATGTAGACAACAGAGTCTATGCTAAGTCGTTTTTGGAGCATCCCATGTAGACCTGATTACATCTGTTTCCTGGCTCAAATTCCAGGAGAATCAATTTCGTGTTTTTTAGGCAACAGGGGTTCTGGTGTCATTGAATCATGTGTCGTTATGTTCATAATACCAAGGCCTTAGCTTCATTCGGAAAACTGATGATAATGCCTTTAAGTGTTAAATGGATCTGACTAAATTTTTTTAACATAAATGGATATATCCCACCGGTGCCAGCCGACTTGAAGCTATCAAAAGAAGCACCAACGCGCTTGATGGCCTAATCTAATTTCCTGCAGTCCATGTAGCCTTTCACCTAATAACCATCAAAACCTTCTTGACGTTTTTATGGTTTCAAACCGATCTAAGGTGTATTTTTAACTGGTATGTCTGAACATGCCTTGTTCTTCGCCCCCTTTCTTTGACATTATTTGAATTCGGAGACTTCTCAAACATATGAGATGGCGTCCTACCATGATGCAATTTTTATTACGCCTCGAATGTAAGTGATAAAGTAGCTTTTCGGCATATGTTAACATTAGACCACGTCAATAGACATTTCATCTTGAAAACTGTCGCAATATGGAATATTGCGCATTGATGTTCACCAAGCTAGTAAAATACGAAACAAGCTTCATTCTATATTGTGATCCAGACCAACTACTATTAATTGGGTACTCCACCTCCGTTACTAGAAGAGCAAAGAAAAGGTACTCTCTATCAAAATTAAAGCCTGAACAAATCTCTAAAAGACTATGAAACAACCTCCGTAACTCTGGCTAAACAAATTGTTAACTTTATCAAGCAACACAGTCTGTTATTCCCATTGCAGAGGCTTTCAATCTAATCATAGCTGTTCTACAGCTATGGTCAAAATTCTCGACGATATAAGGGTTAAAAGTCTTTTGATAGTGCTGATCATAAGGCACTATGTAAAAATCTTAGACAATGTTTCGGCTTTAGTGAAGGTTCGCTGCGCCAGATTTTTAAATATCTCGACAACCGTTGTCAAAGAATCATTCACAAAATCGTTTCGTCGCAATTCGGCGTTTTACCTGTCGGAGTTCCTCAGGGGTATATACTTGGGCCGATTCTATTCTGTCTATTTGTCAATGAACTACCAAATGTCTGTTCAAATGTTGATTTCCACTTTTAGGCTGACGATGCTCAGGTTTATATTACGAGACTTATTGGACTTGGCTTGTCAATATGTAATAGACTTCATCTTAAACAAAATCCATGCCACTCTTTGACACGGACGGAATACCACAAGTTTTCCTACATGGGAGACAACTCAATTTGCTTGATGTGGTTACTAATCTGGGTTGCAAATTAAATAGATCACTTTCTGCTGTTGGGAGCATAATTTATGTGACATCACGCTGCTTACATCCGATTTGAAGTAATTGAACGGATTTTTAGAAGATTGTGCCTCTGATTGTGATACTAAAGAAATCACATGACAGCTCATGTCCTTGTCTAAATCATTTTTTGGCATCGAAAGTCTCGGCTAGCCCTTAATCAATCTTGATGGAGTAATGTGCATCCTACATTGTCAACCTGCACAAATGGACGAGTTTGGCAGGGATGCCAAAGCTAGACATTGCTCTGTATAGCTCGTCTCTATAGATGCTGACAAACGCGGCCTTACGAGTAAGTTCGATGAATAGGTGGTGTGTATCGATTGGTAACTCGTGAGTTTCTACCAAGATCTGCCGTAGTAAGATATTTGGTCGATGGTGGACCACACACTGAACGGTTGTTGACAATCGGCTTCAGGCGTTCACACAATAGGATAGATAGGATCTTGTAGGCGATGCTAAGAACACTGATGCCTCTGCAGATGGCGCAGTTCTGAGGGTCTCCTCTCTTGAGGATCGTACAAACCATTCATAGGGCATACTTTCGCCCGATCATATTTTACAGATGAGTTGGTATATGCTCCTTAGCAAGTCATCGCCTGCCTCTTTGAAGAGCTTGGCAATCAGGCCGTCCGATCTAGCAGCTTTGTTGAAATTAAGCTTAGTCTACCTTCACTTCATCTACGTCGGGTGGGCGGAATTGTTGGTCTTCATCATTCTGGTCGAAATGTTCATTTTGCCTGATAACGGTATTTGGTTCGTCACCGCCATTATACAGACTACAGAAATGCTCTTTCCAAATCCTCAGCATAGACTATGACTCTATTGCGATGTTCCCTTGTCCGTCTGTACAGGCTTTTAGTTTTTGGTAAAACTTTCGAATCTCACTCCTGGAGTAACTTTTCTAAAGTTCCTTGAAATGTTACGGATATCCGAAACCGTACCTTGGATACAACAAGATAATGATCCGAGTCGATGTTGACTCGGGACGTTTGGACATCCATAATTCTGCCTTGCGTCGATCGCAATTTAGTCAGTCTGGTTGACAGTTGATTGATCAGGAGATCTCCAAGTCCCCTTATGAACATCGAAATGTGGAAACAGCGCGCTGGCTATGAAAATGCTTCGCCTTGCTGCAAAGTCAATTAGCCTGAATCTGTTATCTAACAGCCAATCCTCATCCATATAGGCGTTGCTTTTGCCGTTTTGCCGTCGATAACCATCGCCGTAGTAGAAGTCGCAGTTTTTTCATCCTCTTTTTGTCCGGTTCATCGCATGGCATTTCTTGGTTGGGGGTAATATCTGCTTTGCAGCAGTCCAAAGCCTCCGCAAGTTGTTCGGCTGCACGTTGTCTATTAAGGAACCTTACATTCCATGTGCAGATGCGAGGTTTATTGTCCTCGTTTGGTTTACAGGGGTTATCAACAGTAGATCCGTCCGTATCCGAGACTTGTTGTTGCTTCGTAACTTAATTTACTTTCCATGGCCGTGCAGTTACTTCGGTGGAACAACGCCCAAACTGGAGCATTATAGATACCACCAGAACGAGCATTCGGTTAGACCGAAGCCAGTCACCCACTGAGCCCTGTTGTTGGTGCGTTAAGGGACTCATCTGCCACCATCTCTTTTAAAAGACCATGACTTAGTCTCGGAAATCCCTACTGACTTGGTCTCCAAATACGTCAGAGTAGCCCGGATAAGTAATGAACCGATGATTCCATCTGATTCATCCGCTATCTCGTTTATAGTGCTGCTATTTTTGTCTGCTAATCCGTATTCGCGAGTCCGGATGGACATACTTACCATTTGGAAGTAAAGTAAGCACATTTGATGTGTAGAAACAGTTACAACACTGGGTATCGCCACCACCCATGTTATTTATACTATTCCAATCAAAAAAAAAATAAATGAAATTGCATTGAAGTGTATCCGTCAACACAGCCGATGACAACTACGGCGTGTTGTGTCACTCAGCACAATTGCGGATTCGTTGTTAAGAGGTGGTTGGAAGAATGTTCTGATTATGTTACCTGGGTCGTGAATCTCTAATATGAGACAGAGATTCCCTACTTTCAATTCAATGTAGATGCCATCAGATGTTTTGAGTAAGGATTCGTTCAGAATCTCAACTGCGTTCCCTAATAAGAAATATACTTTAAGTATACAAAGCTGTTCCTTTAGATAGAGGAAAAGATTTTAAAAGGTGAAAACTAAGTCAATTCGGATCTTCGGTTTTAGTTCAGAATCAATTTCTCTTGACCTGTGTCGATATGTTGAGGCTAAAATAGCTGTTGAGCGAATATCAGCTCACAACCATTAACAGGGTCATCCTTACCTCTTTGTTTGTTTGGTAAAATAATTCAAAACTAAAAACTAACCAAGCAACCAATCAAACCATACCATAATGCCAGACAATGACGCTATGCTCCAACATCTACTAATCATAAACACTAAACAAACAACGGACACAGATCCCAGTATATTCTACCACCTTTACTAGAGCTCTTTCATAATTAAATTACAGTTGAAACAAACAAAAAAATTAAATACATTATTGCTGGCATTTTATTTCATAGGAAAAGCTATTTCCACGAAAGTGCCATACCCTTTGTGTCTGTACTGAATTAAATAGAAAAATTAACTTTTTCTTTTAGTCGGATTGTTGCTATTTAGCTGTACCCTCGTATGTATCTAGGGTTGGATTAATGTTATGCTAAAATTGAAGGCGAGCAAAGTTGAATGTCCCTTGAAAAATGCCAAAGCGTTTGGAATTCTTTTAATTTCTCCTTTAAAGGATATTCTCTGTACACTTGTACTTTTTGTGGTTTGTGGTTTGCTTAGCCGACGACGTGTCTCTGGCAGAAGGAGTTTACTTAATAAAGTCACTTGTTGAACTTTAGCCGAAAGAGCGTTGCGTATTATTGTGGTCTACACCAAAATAAGAACCATTCCCATGGCTCCAGTCCTTTAAAGTCCTTGTATTTCATTTGGTCATCGGAGGAAGGTATTTATTTGTAGAGCATGTGGTGAACTATGTGCAAACGACAATTTACTAAAACCAATCACAGTCATTCCGATGAAAAAGACTGAAAGTCAAAGTCGTTTAGGCCACATGTTCCTCACTCGTAATACGATTTTTTCAAGGATACCCTATCTGTGTAGTTAATGGTCTGCTAATTTCCTTCACTTATGAAAGCCCCTCAATAAGCCGCGTGTTCACCACTCAATTGGGAACCACAATTTTTAACACGCAACCGTTCTATTTAATCTCTCTTCAGGATAGTGATATCTTGAAATAGTACAAATCTAGTCTGCAATTAATTCGGCATTGAACAAAGTGGTGGTCCTTAACAACATGACGTCGTTTCAATTATTTTGACTCGAGATGTTGTGTTGAAGCTCTTTTCAGGATACCAAATAGCAACAGCAGGACACAGACAGGGCAGCCGAAGATTTATTGTCCTAGCCAAAGAAATTATTGATGAAAAGGGAATTTAACTGGATCTCGTAAATGTTCTAGAAATAGAACAGAGAATTCTTTTCAATTTCTACAAAAATGTTGACATACCTAAGTAATACAATCAAGTTTTGGTATTTAAATTTTAGTCTTTTCGATTGTCCTGTTTGATTATTACAACAAACATGCACAGGAATTGGATTTCAATTTCTGTATAGATACGAGTACGCCTCTAACAGAATAATGAACATAGTCTGTAAAATACATATCTCTTGCGTCATTCTCTTCTTCGGTTTTATGAAGCATAGCTTATGGAAGTGCTTTTTCATTTCAAACTAATTTTCTGGATGCATTCCAATGCTCACATAGTACAAGTATAGGGAAAGTTATTGGTTTTTCCCATCATTTCATTGTGTAGCATAGTTAAGATACATCAGCCTTGCTTTCAAACTTTAAAAATGTAATTCAACGAGTGCTTCAGATTATATATTTTAGCTAGGTATATGGGGTGGTCGTGGTGTAGTGGTACTAGCAATCGCTTCTCACTCGGAGGGACAAGGTTCGAATCCTACCCATTGACAAGTTTTTCAAGTTTCTCATTTGTGTAATTGGAACTCAGACAGAAAAATTCTGCGTGTGAAGGCTGACACCTAGATTTGGCTGTTGTAGAGTTTCAAGCACAAAAAAAAAAAATACTGTGAATTATAACCTTCGAATCACTCTGAGTGAAGAAAAAACTCTCCGTCCTATTCGGACTCCCACCCCTGGAGAGCGAATATCGATACCAAACACACCTGAGTTTCAAACCACTACAAAAACCAATTTTCCTTTCTCCTCCTTCTAACTTGCCGCCCGCGCCCAGGCAATGTCTCGTGAGGGTCTATACTTGATGAATGCCTTCCATCGTCGGATATAGGCGCGCAACCGCGTTTTCATGGAGTAGCACTCTATCATCGATTAGAGTTTTTGGGGAACCTTTCGATGCCACGTGGCTCCTTTCATGATATCATTTGCAGAGAGTTCGAAACCACCCAAAGATAGATCCATGCAGTGACATTACATCACAAGTCAGGTATCCTTCAAACTTCTTCTAAGATAGTCTAGGTGGTTCGCATGAAGCAACTGATCAAGCATCAGCTGAACAAGTCTCACCAGAGCTACGAGTGTAGTACACAAAATCGAGGTACACGCTAAGGTATCTATTGTATCTGTGCATTATCTAATTTGTACATATGTACAATACTTCTATGCTAAATACTTCCAGCAGTAAGTACAGTAAGTACAGCGGTAATATAAACTAAAGAGGTGAGTGTTTGGCTGATTTCATTATATCCTCCAACCTCAATATTTGGAATAGAGGGAATTCCCCCATTTTTGTGGTACAAAATAGACAGCAGGTGATATATGAACTTTCAGAACAGGGTATGTAGTTTTCAAAGAAATCCTAGGAAGACGGATTAGGCCAAGTATACAGAAGTGGTAAATATACACCTGGATACCCAATCAATCACCTGCGATAATATTGTTAACTTAGATAGGGCAGTAGAAAATATTAATAAGGCACTAACAATGCCCATTCGAGAAAGCTTGCCCGGCCAACAGAACACCTAAAAGGGATCAACAAAAATGGTGGAACAGGGAGAAAGGCTTCAAAAGGAAAGATGTTAGGAAATTCTATAAAAGAATAAGCGTTTCAGAGGCGACAGTACATGGAATGAGTACTACGAATGTAAGAAACAATTCAAGTACCTAGTTAGAGTGTCAAAAAGGTCAAATATGTCTCGGTAGCAGACGAAGCTTCAAGGAAAAATGAAAGAACCTGGACTAAAAGTAGCCAAGAAGTTCTGGTAACACTAACCCACTTTCCGGGATCCACAGTATCAGACAAACATTGATATCTCTCTCTCTCTCTCCGAAGAGGAAATAAGTATTCTCATTAATAGGAAAAAATTCAGTCCTTTAAGCCGTACAAATCTCCCGGTCCGGATGGTATTCTACCGATTATGCTACAGAAAGCATTTGAGGTACTAATCCAGAAAATTATGGAAATACAGATACAGTCTAAAAATAGGGTACATACCAATGGAGGGAAGGGAAGAAGGATGGTTTTTATACCTAAAGCTGGCAAACAGTGGAATATAACAGCAAACCTGGAGCGATTATTGGAGATTCGCATTAGGAAGAGTCACAGCATGCATATATGAAAGGAAAATCTGTAGAAACCGCCCTGCACGAGGCGGCGGGGAAAATAGAGAAGAGTCTACACTTCGGAGAGTTTCCGATGGCGGCCTTCCCCGATATTAAAGGGGCCTTAAATAACGTGGAGTGCGCCGCCATTGAAAACGATCTAAAAGACGCTAACATTCAACATGGCATTACAAATTGGGTTTGCAACATACTTGCCAGCAGGAAAATAAACTGTTCCATTGGGCAGGGCCCCCGCCCAATTATCAAGGCTTCGCCCTTTAATGACGTTGTCTAATAATGAACGGGGGCAGAGCAAAGTACTGGTCTTATCGTAAACATCTTCAGATGACGCTACCGAAGGTTGCTACGATTTGATCAGTCACAAGCTGCCGGTCATAGGTCTTGTTGGCGGCTGGACCACCGGTAGTCCCTACCAGGACTTAAATCACTGTACCATGGGAGTCAGGAGCCCCCCGGATCTCGGTCCGGGCCTGACTTGTTAGAGGTAGGCCCCCTTGTGGGAGCGTCATGGTGGCTGTGGTTTAAACCCAAAATCGCGGGAAAGAGTCTTCCTATGGTTTTCCTTGGTTTTCCTTTTGGTTTTCCTTGGTTTTCCTTTGGTTGACTCAATGTGGAGTTGCAATAAGTGCTGGGTGCTGTGACCCTAAGAACAGTAAGAGGTTTTAGGTCGGCCTCGACTCATACCAAGGGTGGAACTTGTGCCGGCAACACAGTTCCGAATTGGTATCAATGGATTGACGGTGAGCGATGGCAAGGCGTATCCTTGCTCCCATGGATGTATGCGCATCCCGTAGGTTTAAGCCCACACGGCAGGTACTTACGTTAAAAAACATGAGACATCTGTTCCATTGGGCAAGGCTCGGTAATGTCCGTAACCAGGTTAACCCCTCAGGTGAAATCATATCGCCACTCATGTAGGTGCTGGTTATCAATCACATCCTCAAAAAACCTAGTACAATGGGTATTAGTGTCACGGCATACGCAGGTGACGTGGTCATAATACTCGTAGTGCAGGGAAAATACTTAAATATTCTAAGCGCAATTATGGAAGTTGCTCTGAAGACGATCAGCACTTGGTCAACAAGATTTGGTCTCAATGCCAACTCAATGCCAAGTACAAGATACCACAATTCAGAATCCCAAAACTAGGGAGTGGAATTGTCCCTCTCGGACAGCACTAAATCTGGGTGTAATCCTGGACAAAAAACTTAATTGGAATCTTAACGTAGCGGAAAGAATCAAAAAGGCATATAATGCTGTTTTATCTGCAAAAGTATAAAAAAATTGGGGCTCAAAACCTGCTGTATACGGTGGTGGTAAGAGCCATACCTACATACGGCACACTAGTGTGGTGGAAAGCAACAAACAAGAAAACGATTTACTTAAAATTAGCGGCGCGGCGGTTCGAAAAACGGCTTCCATAGAAATTACTGATGCGCTCTGTACCACCCCTACGGCAGCATTGGACACCTTTCTGCACCTAACACCGTTTGATTTACAAATCAAAAAACTTGCTGGCAACAGTGCGATACAACTCCTTAATCTAGGATACTGCAAGAGCAGTACTTTCGAACATGGCACAGTCCTAGTCAGAGCTACTGAAATGCAATCCAAATCTAAAGGATGAAATTCCTTATCCGTAGTAGGAGGACTGGCAGGAAAATGCAATATTCAGGTCAAATGAAATTGCAATTTTCACAGACGGCTCGAAAACTGAGAAAGGAACAGGTTCTGGTATCTTCTCAGAAGACCCAGAGCTAATAGTGTCTATAAGACTACCGGACGCAAGAAGTGTCTTTCAATCAGAGGGTCCAGCTGTCCTTAGGCTGGCTGAGCTAATGCAGATGTGATCGGTATCCGAAAGAGATATCGCTATCTACATCGATTGCCAGGCCGCACTCAAGGCAATGGAATCGAAAAATATGGACTCTGATACAGTCAGGGGCTGTCGCAGAGTGCACAGGACACTGTCTCCTATGGAAGCACGTAAAGACACTCAAATTTTCAGGCACGGATATTTTTAGATTTCGCTGTGACCTTCAAGCTATTGAGGACATAGCACACAAATCGTGTGAATGCGAGGCAATATCGCGTAGTCGAAAAAAGATTTTAGGGAAATACTTTTTCGAAAACCTAGAGGAAATAGACGGCCCCAACCTCAAACGCCTTCTTGCAAAGAAATTGGGTGTTTCACTAGGGAGATTGTTTAGGTTTTTCCACAGAGATCGCGAGGAACCCGTTTTGGTGTCTTGTGTCTAAGGACTGTCTGTTTAACCTAATCTAACCTAAGTACATTAGATACTACTATAAGGTAGAATCCATAAGCTTCAAGCAACTTTAAACACAATAACAAAGCCAGTTAGCAATACATCCTGCCAAATTCAGATCTGCTATCAGCTTTGACGATTGCTTTATGACGAATAGTCACAGCTCACTTAGGCCGGCATTGTCCCCATACAACCCTAGAGTTGCTCACGAAAGCCAATTAAGGAAAACTTTAGCGTGGATCTACCGAAATACGAGTAATAATACAAATTTCAAGAGATTTCTTAGGCTTTGCACATTCTCCAAATCTGTGAAAAGTGGGTGCCAAGAGAAAGCATTCTTCTTTCAAAGAGGACAGCCATGTATCAGGTCACAGACAAACTCAATCTCTTTCCCTTCCCACCAGTTTGTTAAAGAATTCGTTGTGGTCAACGTCCGTGTATTTGACTTGTATGCCAACGGCGTAGTGCCAAAGTGGTAAAATATTAAAGACGTCTGGCGCAACTGCACTGTTAAGCCTTACTTGAGAATATGATATATTCTTGCTGTTTGTCAAAGGACAACTGGCGTTGTCCAGTTGAACTCTTTTGACCAATTTTTATAGAACTACAACAGAGAGAAACAGCGCCGACCATTTCTTCGTTAGCCTAGCATAAGGTCACCATATTGACACTTGATATCTCATTTAGAACATTTCTGTAGGTTCTTATAATTCTTCATCGAATTACCTCAGAGCCTTAACAGCTACCTGTCGTCCGAGTAGATAGCACTTAACCCCACGGAAATATCAAAAAGGTTGCATTCTATCGCCCATACTATTGTTGATTAGCCATGTGATTGGCGCAGCCTTGTCTACTGGAAACGGAGGAATTCATTGGTCTCTTACATCTCAACTCAAATATCAGGACTACACTGACGAAGTTCTTTTACACTCTCACAGGATTATGGATCTGCATAAATGACAGCAAAAGGGAGGCAAATGTCGTGGGTTTGAAGATTAACACTGCCAAACCCAAAATCATCAACCTCGGTACAGAGAGTAGAGAGTTGCCAATATCTTCGGAGTATTGCCTCTACAAAAGGTGGAGCCGAACAAGATATTGTCAACCGAATCGGCAAAGCGTTTGGAATAATGTGCATGATATGGTCACTAAACTACGGCTGTTCCTCTGAAATGTTGAAAGTTGTATGGGTGCAGCACTTCGAAGGTGACTGCTACTATAAAGAAAAAACAAACATTCGTTAATAGGTGCCTACGGAACATCTTAAGGATTTCCTGCCCTAACCGTGTCTCTAACAAACACCTTTATCAGAGAGCAGGCCAGGAACTAATATGTACACTTCAAAAAGGCGACAATTCCATTGCAAACTACCCTATTCATAGTTAATATTCAAACAGGAACAACTTAAAGATAAAAGACACAATCACTCCACGCTGATCTAATTGAGGTGCGGAACCTCACAATTTCCAATACCAACTGTCAACGCCTAACCAATTTAACTATTAATCGACGCCGCCGCATTAGAAAAATGAAAAATCGCAAAAATGCAATCCAATCGCATGACCTCCGATTGGTTCCAGATAATTAATCTTTCAATTAGTTGCACACATTCGTTACACAAAAAACACTCATGCTGGTTTCATAAATTAAATTCTCATTTAATATTCATTTGTCGTGTAAAAGATATGAAACAGGTTGGCATAATTTTTTATTGGTTATCAACGGCTCTGTTTGGATGTCGGCGACTGTGAAGTTTTGTTGTCGAAATGAGATAACTCAATTTACCAGGTTCCTGGAGCTGGGGCAACATTCACTGAAGCAGCTGATTGGATGTGTCCTGGCAATGGGGCAGTATGCACAGCACCACGGGTCTTAGCAACATAGCTAGCACCATGTCCTGCAGCAGTAACAACGGCAGCATGTGGAGCAACAGCAACGGCAGCTGGAATCCCAGCAATATCAACAGCAGCTGGGATACTATGACCCCATCCCAAGACAGCTGGTCCTTGAGCCAACACTGGTCCGGGTACACCAAGACCAAGTCCAAGACCATGTACACCAAGACCCAAACCGGGAATACCAGCAATCAAAGATGATTGAGCTCCCATGGCAACGGCCAACAAGACTACGGCAGCAATGACGAACTGTAATCAAAAGAATAGATTAATCCTCGTGATATCCTAATTTAAGTGCGAGTAATCCTCTACCTTCATGTTGATGGTTTTTGATTGAGGTTTTGGATTAAAACTGTTCAGTGAACGCTTTGAGTTAATTCTGATTCGATCTAGAAAATTAGTGCAACTTTTATACCAACGGCTACCACACCCTTTCACCAATCGCCATTAGCTGCTGAACATGTGTTGTGCGCTTGTAATTGATTGCAATTTTCTTGTATTGAGCGTGCGCGCTCTCATGGTGGTAACCACTTTGACATGCGGTAATGCGTAAGAATGCCTTTGACTTTGACGTTTTAATTGTCGGGTAAAATTGTAATGACAATTATTATGCCATATTGGAATGCTTTAATGGCTCTACCACTCTGACATTTGCATGGAAACAGTGATGTTGTTGGCTTAGATCTTTTGTTAGAATTGTCGTCGGATTATCTGTGACGGAAATGTCGCCACGCCACAAACACGGAACTGGGGGATTTGTCGGAAATTTCACAGCAACGAGCTTTTGCGAATTTCCACATAGAGTATGTGAATGATTGAAGCAATTTCGGCCTTTTTTCGATGTTAATGTTTCATAACTGAACACCATTTTGAAGTCTTAAATGCATTTAACGTTGTGTGTTTGTAAGTGGGCCCGCGGTAATAGGTCTGAAGATTCGGATCCGTAAGACACCAGCTCATCTGAGATCAGCCTCACAAGGGATTGTGTTAAATACCTAAATCAAGTTCTAAACAGAAAATAAATTAGAGTCCAATCGGCAGTCAAACAAATTGTTGAACAAGTCTAGTCCTGAAGGTCGAAGATGATTCTGAAGATACATCATAAAAGTGACCGTTTTCGTCGGTTACTGCAAATATAACAGCAACGAGAAAAAACTTCTCGGAAAAGCTAGTATAATGAACGCCGATCAGACAACTCGTTATTGGGTTGCGGTTGTAGTTTTCCAGTGATAATGTTGGCAGTGATCGGTCAACATAAAGAAGGTCTCATAGATTAGCTTACAGTGTCGGCTTTCTTATTAGCTGTCCAATAAAGAGACATAAAATTGTCAAAAAATGTCGATGAAGTAGACGTCTATTTTGAGCTTGCAGTAACCTGTCAGTGCAGTGAGTAACCCGAATTTTTGGTTGAAGATATATGAAGGCGTTTGCCTGTGACATTCAAAGATACCAGTTTACTTCAATCAAGCTTACGTCAAGTCAATCTGGTTGGAGCAATCTGAGCAGTAGCGAGAATCGAACCAGCAGCCCCAAAAAAGCACAGCATAGTGTGAATCGTGATAAATGTCTGTATACCGATTCTCTTCCGTGGCCGAAGAACGAACAAGCAGGTCTGTTACCCAGTTCATCCGATAGATCAATTTGCGTTGAAGCAATCCGCATTGGTTCAATACGCTCGAATAAACACCACTTCAAACTGCATTGAAATATTCAACAGCAAAATAACGAGAAAAAGCCGTTTACATTTTACCGTTTACACCGAATAATTTTAAGTTGCGCAGAATACATCAACAGAATTGCCACACCTGCTCAGGAGAAGAGTGGGAATGTGAGCAATTTCTATTGGAATATAAGAAAGGGATGATCATCAAGCTTCTCAAAGAGGTACTGGCTAAGATAACAGACGGGATTATACTATATTATCTTATAATTGATTAAGCAAAATACATTTACAGTCATTTACCGCTAGACCCATTTTTGCCGCGTCTTTTCCTATACTCGCAAACCCACCAGTGACAGCTCACTGTGTTCTATCAATAATATCAATATTGTCGGAGTATGCAAGCAATTGAACGGACTTTTGAAACATCGTACCTCGTGTGTTGTCTTCTGAGTTTTGCACAATTCCTTCAAGTCTGATGTTTAAATTCTATTTTGACATCAAAGGTCTCATCGATGTAAAATCTCAGTTATTCCATGTTGGTGATTTGATTATTTCTCCACTCATACCTGTGTTAGGAAGCCTGATAGAAAATATCCTATCAAAAAATGTGCTTAGGTTAGGTTAGGTAAGAGTGGCTGTTGACCCATTGTGATGGAACTCGAATCTGTGATCCTCCTACTCGGGGAACTAATTTGAGCTTCTGACGAAGGGTATGTGACTGTTAACGTCTACATTGCTTAGAACGCTTAAATCATCATAAATGAAGGCTCCTAAGTGGATTTTTGGGATTTTGGGAGAGAGCTGGCCATATGCGGAATGGATGGAAGAAAAAATTATCTCTTGTCGTTTGTAAAAACTCTAAGCCTTTTTGTATGCTTGCCTATAAAACAGTGTCCAGTGATGATAACAGTGAGATGTTTCCAATTTTGAAAGATCAAAATCCTAGAGCGATTCAGATTCAGGTTTGGCCAGATTGGGTCCAGGTCGACCCAACAGTCCACCTGAGGTTTGTTCTTCTATTATCATCCAGCTTTAGAATTAGTTTGCACGTGGACAGGTAGATAGAGGTTCCAATTTTGATGAGTTCGTCGGGCCTACAATTCTCTGAATTATCTCTGTGCCCCGGCACCCAACATAGGTGAATATTGAACTGCCATCTCCCTGAGAGATCATCGGCAATCAAGGACAGTTTTAGAATTTTGTGAGACTGAGTCCAGAATGAGTTTAAATATCCTTCGAATCGTGAGACAATTTGTTGCAGTCTCTCAGCGAGACAGTATAAAAACCTGTCCCTTCCTTAGTCTAACCGCTAATCTAGCTGGGAGGAATTTGCCGAACTTGCCACATTTATTAAATTTTTGCGATTGTCCCTCAATATTACTGGCTCCGACTTGTAGACTTGATAAGACTGCGCTTAAAGTCTTGCTGAACTCTCTCATTACTTCCAACTCAGTTGAAGAATTTAAGGCTTGTTTGGGTGCCAGGTCACAATGGGATCACAAAATACGAGATCGCTGTTGTAATCGATAGGCAAGCCTCTAAGACAGTTTTTTAGGACCCTGACCTGCATTAGGAGGGCATGCGTCCACAGTTAGGGCTTCAATAGTGCATAACTGCAAATGGAATGGCTCTCCACATGGCTCTCCACAGACCAAATAATTTCCGACATCTGGAAGGACTGTGAAGTGACTGTTGTCACACTACGACTGCAGGCTTAAGCACCAAGGTGTGTTAGCCGTAAGTGACAAAACATCTTACGACGATGACATCACCTTGCACTAATTCTGTGAATGTCCACTATACGCCGCGTTCAGGCTGCAGGTACTTGGTGTTTATATGATGGTTGCTGGTACTGTAAGCACGATAGACTGATAAAATCAAGTAAAAGGAAGGTAGTAGGAGTACACTGTAATAGATCTGAATTTTGTGTTCCGATAGAATAAAAAAAAGAAACCACCGCCAATATGAGGCACAACATCTGTTCTTTCTAACTTATCTACGGAAGAAATTTTCTTTTCCGTTTCAGCATATAAATCTCGTATTGCTATGTCAGTACACTCCATTAGGTTACAGAACTCGAAAGCACTGTGCTATATCCCACCATCGACCCTATATTCCAAAAGGTAACTTAGTTCTGAAATTCCTTGCGGAATTAAGCTCTGAAAATGTTACGTGACATTGGTTTCCTTGGTTATTACTCAGAGAGAAATATATTTTCATTAGAACACTTTTCCCCACAATGAATGACCTCACTATCCAAGGTAGGAGTTTGTTGGACAAAGGTACTTCGTATGTTGCTTCTAACCCACCCACCCTTATCTAAGTACGAGTACATACCATATGTCACATGTCACTAGATTGCGCTTCTCAATTTTTTGTTCCAGCCATAAATATTTTAGCGAAATTGATGTCTTAATGTCTAGGACAAGACAGCTACACAAAATATTTCTCGAAATTGTCTCTCTGAACCACCTTGTTGACCATTTTTAACGGACAACCAATCAGATATAAGTAAATCTGTGTCATCAATTAATCAAACATTTGGCATTTAGGTCACATTCTCCAGGCCAAGTGACGTATTCCACAAATGAGCACCCGATAACATCATCGATAAACCCATCAATTTATTCCTCAAATACGTAGAAATCCTAACCCATTGCAATGGGCGTTTGCCACTCTTTCGAAACTTCACAGCTTTTGTTAGGACGTGCACTAAAAAATGACTCAGTCAATCAGATCGTCACCACAATGAAAAAAAAGGGCGTCCTCCTGTCAAGGAACTTTACAAATTGCTTGCGCTAGACTACTCGTAATACCTCGAAGTCGCAAAAAAAAATAGTCAACCACAGGGATTCGTTGTTTGTACGAGTATGTTAGTACAAGTGGATGTCGTCTAGAGACCCCTTTAAAACATCCAATTTCTCAAAGCATCTTAAGAGTCGTGATAAACATACCCGAACAATTCAATATTCACAACAAGGCACTCAGCTGAATCCCTCTTCTGACACATTCACCCAACCGCAAGCATATGTTACTAACGTACTGGTACATATCCTTGCGGCATTTTGCTTCAATTTCATCCCACATATTCGGGGCCATAAAGTCAACAAAGACACTCTTTCTTTAGATGGATTCGAATTTTCTTATGCTTAACTCTGACTCTAATGAGCGTAGGAGTATGAACCGGATATGGTCTGTGCAGTTTGAGAAAAAGCAAAAGAAACCCAACCAGGACACGTCCTGGGGGTGTTTTTTCATGTGATTATAAAGTTTCAATTCTTTCTCATTCCTGCTATTTCACTTTGTATTTATGTAATTCGTAACTCTTGTACTATTTCGCCGTCTCGCAGAAACAGTTTATGAGGTTTTGAACTAAAAAACAAAAATAAATTGAAAAAAGACCGGAATGCTTTTCGCCATATCCCTGAGGCGATATTCAAAAGGACAATTTGCACAAAATGATGCGAGAAAATTTCCATTATAAAGTTCAGCTAAAAGGTCCTCCTATTCATTAGGGTGTTTAACGCGACACTTTATTCAGTGGGCGTGCGAATAAGCGAACTACCACTACATACCACGCACAGTTTCGATCATAGTAGCGTGACTCGAAGGGCACATAATTGATGTCATTCATGTGCATGAGATAAATGAGAGGACGTGCGTGTCTCACTTTTGTGGTCTGTAAAGGGTAATTGAACGAAAAGAAAAACCTACGACTACAACAAACCGACAACGACCATTAACTACCTTCTCTGATTGTTAATTGTATCTAAGAATGTATGTGAAATTATCTGTGTATTCATTGTGAAAAGAATTGCACAGCAAGTAGGATAACTGCCGTCCACTAATGTTGTAATCAGTGTGACCAAGTGTACTCGTATCTTTTCGGAGATATAGTTTTCTAACAACGAAAGGCGATATATTCATGTACACTTTTGTGTGTTAAATGTTTTTGTGGTGGGCGCTTTAAATTAAGCTGCATTGTTTGCCAGTATTTAGCATAATATTTGGTTTACCTTTTTTGCATTAATTGGCAGATTACTACTGCATCGAATTTTCTTGAAAATCTGACTTTTCTCGCTAATGCAACTTTTAGAATGTTACTATCCAACAACTCTTTCTAAACAAACTTTTGAATCATACATGGGCAAATTACAACCCGGCCTCTATACAGAAGGAAGAAAAAAACCCATGTTACTTGCAGCTATGTTCTTTGCAGCCATGTAACTTTCAGGAAGAATTAAGGGATTCTTCGTCAGAATAACCCTTTTAAGCGAAAACGCACAGCTTTTAAAAGTTACTCGGAAATCATTGAGAGTCAAATTTCGACCATGGTCAAATGCTTGAAGTGAATTCCTTGTAGCTTCTAACACAATTTGACAATTTTCATGATAATTTTCCTATGGACTTCTCTCGCTCCCTATCACTGAAATCTACAGTAAAAAGCATGTATTACTGCGATCCAGAAGATATGGTTTAAAGGACCAGATATGCAGCAACGAAAGAACTTAAATTTTCATACTATCATACAAAAACTTCATATGCTGGGGTTCCTTTTGAGTAACCAGCAGAAGTCAAAGGTTGAATTTGGGCAAGTGTTTATTGAAGAGCAGGTGAAAGCCAATTAAGCATATGCTGTCTACAAATGAAGAAATTGTTTACAACGGTAACAGCTACACGGAAGTTTCAACAACATAGTCAACACAATCTAAATACTGAATACTGCATTAAGCGGGCTAATTTTTAATTATTTTTTTTCTGAAAAAGCGGGATTACCGGCTTTAAGGATAGCTCTCGCGTAGTCGTTGAACTTAAGTTTATCTCTAAGAATTTTGCCAATTTTTTCTGTGGTAAAAAATGATGAACAATTCGATGGACACAACTTAATGTCCCGGCTTCTTCTTACCAGGGTTGATTCCCTTTTTTCACTGAAGGCTACCGTTGGTATCCGGACTATTGTGTCATATCAGCTAATTTCGTATGTCCTGACTATACAGTTAGAGAACAGAATACGAGCAAGCCAATTGCATCGAACTTATCAGCTTCTTTAGGAATTTTAACTGGTCGTTATGTTTCCTCGATAACGATGTGGATGCCGCTGCTGATCTCCCTTTCCGATGAGATCCTTTATCCCTCATCGAATCAAGAGTATCAGACCAAACAAAAAGGCATAGTGCGACTAGGAGCTGTAAGCAGGCTGTCAGGGTGTCAGGGTCAGAGAATTGTTTTTCCGGTCCTACAAGGAAAAAAGAAAACAGTTCAAATAAATCAGAAATGACTACAACGTCTTTCTTAAGCGTGTGAAATGTCCCAAAGGTAGTAAACACCTTTTGTCGTTCGTCAAAAACATTGAAAATTCTGCTTCATCCTCTATTCCAACGCTCATTAATAATGACATACCAGCTGTCACCTCTTTCAACAAGGCTAATCCGCTTGTTGCACACTTTGCGGTGTTGCACTTGATATTTCAAAAAAGTTTGACATTAGGCTCTTTTGTCGAAAATGCATGGATTAGAAGTTAGCTTTTGGAACGTTCAATTCAAGTTGTCTTGGATGGTTTCAAGACTGATATTCACAAAATAAATCCTGGTGTGCCACAGGGCTCTGTTCTGTCTCCGATGCTCTTTTTAATTGTCATTAACGATCTCTTGTCTGCAACTTCTATTCCAATATACAATATTCGTTTGCTGATCACAGTATTCTCTGCATTTGATATTCATTCTCGGGCTCACATCCCCGCTCTTTGGTTGTAGAACGAGAACGGCAACGTCTATTAAGCTCAATACATTCCGATATCAACAGTATAACTAATTGGGGAACCATCAGCAGAGTTGAATTTAGTTTTTCAAAACTCAATGGTGCCTCCTGTCGTTAAAGCGAGATTTAAACACGAAGCCTTATTCATAAATGGCACCTGAATCATCGAAACCAGAAAACCTACGTTGGAATGGCAACATATTTGATATCGCCAAAAAGGCTGCGAAATGTCTATGTTTCCTCAAGCGATGTAAGAAATACGTCACCTGCTCTCATCTGGCCTCAATACATAAAGCATTTATCCGCCCATGATCTTTGTGACCAATTCTCACCACTGCTTTCAAATTTCGTCTTCAACAATTCCATTGTTTCAATCACTCTGTGGTAGGTTGCGCCGTCCTTATTGATAAAATAAGTAGTTTATCATCTCACGGTAATGAACGCCGTTGAAGGTGTCCGCATTGCCAGCCGCATTGTCGAAAAAGAACGGTCCAATTACTCCGTCAGCCCAAAATACCCATCAAACAGTGCCTTGTGGTATATGCATGAGATGTTGATGGATAACTCTTGAATTCTCAGCTCCAAAAATATGGCAATTCTGTTTGTTGGTATAGCCATCAATTTTGAAGTACGCCTAATCGGAGAATATGATTTTCTTCGAAAAGTCACCATTCTCTTGTTATTGCTGTAAGAAGTATGAATACGTTCGGCGCTGCGCATGGTGTACTGGCATCAAATGTTGTGTCAACTGAATCTTGTGAACAAAATTCTAATGTCGCTGTAAGCTGCTTCGTGAAAATTGCAATTGCTGAGAATGATGTCGAACCGAGGTGGAAGGATTCTGGTCAACACTCTCGCTAACTGCTGTACTGTTTTCATTAGACTGATGAGCACGAAAACGGACAGGTCTCTACTAAGTTTCAGCTGACCCAATCACCTGAAATTTCGAGATTAATTAGACCACTGTACGACGAGAAGGTGCATTATGGTGACCAAAAATCCACGACATTTTCGAACTCTCTCCCCAAAAATCTCACCATTTACTTAGTCGATTTTCACAATTTCTATACATTCCGCGTCCGTGTAATTTTCCATGACTAAACTATAATATTCACGCATGACAGCTGTCAAACAACAACGCTGCACGACCGACACAAAAAAAATTTCTTATAATCAAACTACAACAATTCTATACACAGTACTTGGAAAAAAAGAAATAATAGTGATATAGATATTTTATAAAAAAAATAGAGATAATTCCACTTTAAAACAATGGGTGGTGTGACCCTAAAAATAAACTCTTCATTTTAGAAAACAAGAAATCAATATTGAACAAGTTGGAAACGACACGAAAAATAAATCATATCACCAGAATATCAAAGAGGAACATCAAACAGAGATTCAATACTTCTCAGATCAAAGATAAAAAGCCAATTTTTTACATGTTTCACAAACGCAGGATAATGTGTAAGCGCTTCGATAGAATAAGGAAGTTTGTTAAATAATTGACATGAGGCAATACGAAACCGGTTATATGTACTTGATTTAAAGAATTGCAACGTAAACTGTGTTGAAGACACGAGTATGTCTGAAAGAGAAGAAGAATCTGGAAGAATCTGGAAGAATCTGGAAGAATCTTCAAATCCTTGAGCATTGAAAAACTATGATGTAGACGAGGTTTTCGTCAAATTTTCTTCAAAATACGTTTTGTATATTTTAGTTCTTGAGCTTATAACCAATTTGTGCTCCGCAAACCAGATTCTTTCCCAATTGATATCGGAGATAAGACTCAAAGCATTATCTGAACTATAAACAAAAACTTATATCATCCGTAAATGCTGTCAGTAATCCTTTAAAGGGCAGTTTAGACAAGGAATTGATATAAATTACAATATGAAAAGTATTGTTCCCAGAACGGAGCCCTGTGGTACTTCTTAATTAATGTATTTTAGTTTAGTACTGCTATCATCAATTTTCACTCTTTGTGATCTATTATTCAGGTACGGGTAAGATCTAAACCACTATTTGTAATAAAACCTCGCCAACTGACATTTTCAATTTTACCTAGCAATATATCACGGTTAACCGTATCAAAGGCGTTGATTATGTCAACAAACAAGACAGCTGAATACTTCGTTTTGTCCAGGTTGACAAAAACTTTAGAGCAAACATTTAAAAGAGCTTTTTCTGTACATCTACCCTTCTGAAAACCAAATTGCACAGAACTGAAAAATATAGTTTTTAGAACTTTTTCAAAGATTTAGATTCTTGAAGGTAAAAGTGAAATAGGCCTACAATTACTCAATTCATCAGCAGACCCTTTGTTAAAGAGGGGAAATTGAATGGCATATTTTAGACCATTAGCAAGTACACCAGAAAAATGCTGTCTGTTATTAAAGATATGCGCTAAAACATCTACTAAGAAACACGCAATATTTTTGAGTACTAGATTAGAAATACCATCATGTCCAAAAGAATTTGTAGGTATTTTTCGACGTTCCAATTGTTTTTTAGGAGTTCTTAACTGGTTAGCGGCTTGAATAAAAAACTTTGACTCTGCAAGGGTTCACCAGGATTACAGCGGCACTGGTTGGAATAGGACTCGCTTGAATATTCTCAGATATCGTAGTAAAATAAAAATCAGAGATTTATAGAAAAAAAAACACATTTCTCACAGAAACTGAGAGAAGAGGACGCAAAACGACCGTAAATGTAATCTATGCACAATTCAAAATAGGCGGTTTCAATGGGACACCCTTTATGTGCTCAGCAGTTGATAAAAATGCTTACTAGTTTCACTCATCAGAGCGACCTTATGCACAATTGTGTGCAATTTTTTTCGACGACGTAACATATGTAACAAGACAAAGCCGTACCCAACATAAGGCTAGTACTCTCGTATATCAGCATTTGAGAATCACACGATTTTCCTTCGATTTTGAGTAGTAGGCGACTTTTCTTGGTATTAAAGTTTCTGAGGTACTGTCGTTCATTCATTGACGGTATGCACACAAGAGTCTTATAGAACGTAGAAGTTTCCTCGGATGCGGATCATATCATATTTCAATCAGACTTTATCACGACGAATACGCATGCCAACATGTGCAAATTTTCTTTCCTATGTTTCTGTTCCTGCCCTGCGTACTTCCTGGATCACAGTTAGCCTTATAACAAAACGAATTTTCGGCGCAATTTTTTTTTTACATTTTGGAGTTGGATTTCTTTGTGAAGATGAGTGAACTGAATTGTGAATACGTCGACGTAGAAAACGATCCAACATTTCGGCCGATTGAAGTTCCACCACTTTTGCAGTCGCCGACGAAGTCTAAACATTCGAACAGCATGAACTGATGTCCATTACAAGGCAGCAAGCAACAGAAACTACTGACAGTGGCGAAGCTGCAGTGAGAGAAAACCAAGATCAGCATAATTAATATTAAGGAAAAAAACACTATCTCTTCAGAAATCATTTTAATTCACCCTCTTCGATAAAGTACGTCTTGAGCTCATTTCGAATATATTTGGCTTCAAGTTGAGTACTGAAACTCTTGATCCTTCTAATCGATACAATGTACTGCCTTCCACATCCACATCACGTCGCCAATCACCCAAGATAAGTTCGCCGACACCTCTGTAATTGCTCGGAGCATACTTCTTTTTGTTTGTTGTCATCAAGTAGTTGTGGAGCACGCAACACACAAGTCTAACTTTCTTTGACTTTTCAGGATCGAACGGGCTTTCGCAGCACTCGAAAATGTGCCGACGTAATACCGAAAACATTTTCAATAATTGAATACTCGCTGCACCATTGAGATACCGCGTTGGTTGTATGGTTTCAATATATTCGGACTCAAAGCGAACGCATCATCTGTAATGAGTACATGTGGAACAGGCAATACTCTATCGGGTAGTACTTTGTGTGCTAGCAAGCACAGCTGATTTGTATCCAGCGCTTAACCAAATGTGCACCGATTGAACACACCACCAACGGTAAATCGCCCATTACGACCGACGTCGATGTACAGCAGTTTACATTCCGCATCGGCGATGTCCATTAATGCAATACTGCTGTGTGTGCGTTCATTACCTCATGCTTTCCATCCACTGCTCCAATGCAGTTTGGAAATTGCCACAGTTCCCTGAATTTGCTAGCAACAGCATCCCAGGTTTCTGATGTTCTCGGCGTCTGGAATTAAATTTTCTGTGCATTTGTGTATACATTGGGTTAGGTAATGAAATGAATTTATATTTGTCCACTAGCACTTTGCAGAGTGCAGTCAACAAAAGCCGCTCAGCTGCTGAAATGCTCGCACGCATATCCGTGCCTTGCTTTTGGATATGTGGATTCACCAAAGCTAACGATGATCATCGAATTATTTAGAATTCGTACTCAAAAAATTGCGACAAAACTCTGGATGCTCAGCTCTCAAATCGACGAGCAATTTTGCGTAGAGTCCATTCTGCCGATGGCGGGCTACCCAAACATGCCGACATTTGTGTGGCAATTTAAGTGCATCTTTTGGTTCCATTCCGATTTCATTTCTTTAGTATTTCACATTTCTCAACAAACACAACAAACTTCACTCAGTGGAGCATGAAAAAACAATTTTTAATTTGTCTGGCACTGCCATTCAACGGATCCACCATATTTGTTTGTAAACGAACATCTGCCAACAGTGTGAACTGATAATTCTCAACTCGACAACGTTGGAGGAACTTAAGCCACGATTTGACTTGCGGCGGGCGCTCGCGGGTTAAGCTCTTGAAGCAGCTTAAAGTCGGCTCTTATTTCAATCGGAAAATCGTGTTTAGTGACGAAGTGGCTTAGTGGGTTTGCGAACTAGTAAAACTGCCTCTTCTGGAGTGAGATAACTGGAGATTCCGTTATAGCCAATAGTTAACATTGCCGAGCAATGATCAGTGAATACTCTTTCTAAAATATGAACGACATTAATCAGGGTAATATGTACAATAGTTTCAGCAACATGGGGCTGCGTAGTATATTGCCCATTACTAACCTATTCAGGACTGGATTAAACGGCAACATTATATCGCGAAATAGACCAATGAATTGTCCACCGAGTTCTAAGTGTAAAAGTAAAAGTCTAAGTTCTAAGACTTTTTGATGACATAGAGCTCCACATGTTTGAAAGACTGACTCAAAATTAGACCAACAATATGCGATTCATCAAAAACAACCTTGGGAGTCATATAACATACCTGAAGCCGTGATAATAATGAATTTTGTTCTTACAGACTTTCGGGCCTGGTTGTGAATCGCACCATCGACTACGCTACGCACTATCGCTTTTAGACTGTGTCATGTCTCCACAATCCACTTTCACACTTTTGTGGGAGCAAGAGTACGCAAAGATCTCAATAAATACAAATCCGCTGGTTTAGTTTACATATCTTACCTTCATCTGAAGAGGTGTTCTTCCACACTGGCAAAATCATTCCATAAGCTTTTTATACAATTCTATTCATTAGATCTCTTTCCGAAAAGATGGAAAACAGCATTTGGCCAGCCGATTTTTTTTCTATCTCTTGCTACGCTCTTATTGCACTTATGTCCGATGTCACGAAAACCTCTCATAGGCCCATTGTTATGTCTCACCAAAAACCATACTTTACACCAACTTGATGAAAACAAGATAGTTGCAGTTGATATTTCATAGATATTTGATAGAGCTTGGCATCAAGCTCTTTTGTCGCAAATACGCACATTTTGGATCTACGAATCTATTTTTCAGTATTCTAATACATTACTTTATGGAACGTTCGATTCAAGGTGTTTTGTATGGTTTCAAGTCTGATATCCACAAAATAAATTCTCATATGCCCCAGGGCTCCGTTCTGTCTCATTGTCAAGTATTGAAAGAAGTCGGCAAAAATGAGTTTAGCTATGAATGAGGGAAAAGGTAAATAAACGGTATCTCTGAATATCTCTGAAGCCTTTATTGCTTTATAAAGAAGACACATAAGGATTATTTATGGAAAACAATATCTTCCAAATGACCACCTCAGCTCTGCTTGCAGACCTTCACTCATTTCCATAATTGGGGCTCTATTCGGCGATGGCAGCTTCAATGTTCGCGTTCAGAGTTGAAACTTTTCGTGGATGGTTGGCGTAGACCTTGCTTTGAACATAACTCCAAGTCGCAAGATCTTGGCGGTCAATAGGTGTCTCCGAAATGCGAAATTATGCTCCGGGAAACTTCGTGCGCAATAATTCGATTGTTTCGCGACTTTTAGAGCACGTAGCATCATCCTGTCGAGCTCCGGCCATAAAAAATTGTTTATCATGTCTCGGTAGTGCGATCAGGTGGTTGGGTGTAACTCAAGTGGTAATGGACTGGCTTCCAAATCGGAAGGTTCGGTGTTCGAATCCCAACCTCTCCCGAAAGACATTCATTTTTTCAGTTAACGAAAATCAAGTAAGATGAGTAATTGACTAGAAATCAACAACAAGCCAAATTCCAATAAGAATGTAGTCTCCCCATTAAATGCTGCATGCCACCCATGGAGCAAAATAACCGCTGCGTCCAAACATCTTTCTTTCTCTCTCCATCCCATTTTCCAAAAACCTTAACACATGCTGAGGCACTTTAAGCACAGATAATAAATCTATACAGATGTCTCATTCATATGGGAAGTTTTGTCCTATGAAAATGAAATTGAACTAAAAAAAAAGCTTTTTAAAAAAGCTGCAAAGAGCAGAAAAATCATTTTATTTCTTTTCGCTTTTTGCTCTTGCCACTTGTCACTCACCCATGCATAGTTGTTCGTTCGTGCAAAAACACTACGTGAACGAAAGAAATAAATAAAAAAAACATACCTTGACGTTGCCCAGCATAACCGGTTTACTTGGGTTTATGTACATACGTGTGCTTGTTATATTGTTTGTAACTTGTTATGCAATGTAAATTAAATGGGGGTAGGAATATAATTTTGAAGATCATGAGATCGATGGTCCACGATGTGGACGCGCCGGAGGGGGTGGGTATGACGTTGCACCACACTATAAAAGTGGTTGATATTTGAAGCACGAGGTGTTAAGGGCTAATACATGTTATGGGGTTGAAGATATACGTATGTACATGAGCGCTAGATCAATTTCCCGATTTTAATTTTGTGCTCAGGACATAAAGTACCTACAAAATTTGATAAATTTCCAAGCATTGAGCAACATCGAACTTATTCGGAAAATGTATGTACATGCTATTTACGAGTACATATAGCTCCCTTTTCTTTCAAGTTATGTAAAAGGGAGTTTTTAAAACTGTACGCAAAATATTTGTATGTATGTAAAGACCGAAAATCTTCAATTCCGAGACTAGGCGACAACGCAGTAATGTACGGCCGAATATATGGTAGTTCGAACAAGTGGAATGGGATCTCAACCAACTTGGAGTGCAGCACCGCTGGAAACAGCTGGCGAAAGATCGCGCCAAGTGGAAAGGCTTGTTGGTCGAGGTCCTGGTCCACGCCGGACTGATTTTCCAGGACGGAAGTCACACTGCTTTCGGTAAATTTTTGTGGACCGAAGAGACCCGTTCACACAGTACACTGAATAGAATCATAATGCCGACAAAAGGCAAACATATCCCTCAGAAGCGGGGGTTTTCCATCGTCATGCTGCACAGACGGACGAGTTTGGCAGGGATGCCAAGACTAGACATTGCTCTATATAGCTCGTCTCTATAAATCATAGGCAGCCTTAAAATCGATAAGCAGGTGGTGGGTATCGATCTAGACTTCTTGGGTTTTCTCCAAGATCTGCCGGAGTGTGGAAATCTAATCGATTGTGGACTTTGCAGGCGTGAAACCGCACTGATAGGGTCCAATCAGGTTGTTTACAATAGCTTCAATCAAACCAATCCCAGAAGAAACATGTTTTTATCAGTGATTTTGTCAAATGAGTCCGGACTGGGCCCCGTGCGACTTTTTTTTATTCCCCAAATTCAAAACTTACCTTAAGAGTAAGTTGCCGTTTAATTGGGTATATCACCAAGATAATGACCCCAAGCACACCAGTAAATTGGCTAAAAATTGCTTTGGAATCAATGGGATTAATGTCATGGAGTGGTCTGCTCAGTCTCCAGATCTTAATACCATTGAAAACTGATGGGCTGATGTTAAACAAGAGGTTTTTAAGGCAGAACCAAAAAACGTTGGTGAATTATGGACTACAGTGCAATCTGCATGGGCAGGTATTTCGAGAGAGAGGTGCATGCGCTTAGTCGACTCTATGCTACTTCGTTGTACTGCAGTTCTGGCAAAAAGAGGCCATTCAACGAAGTATTAAGCAAGTGCAACATATTCAAATTTCAGTTTTTTTTTTAATTAATTTTGCAACAATGAACTTGTATTAAATTTTGCGTAAAAAAAATGGATTTAATGGTGCGTGAACATTGGAAATGTTGGAAAAGTGTTTCGGCAACGATTCTCTAAAGAAAATGGTCGTTTACCAGTGGCACGAGCGGTTCAATAGTGGTCGTGAGTCAATCGAAGATGATGAACGCAGTGGCGGACCATTGACGTCGAAAACCGACGAAAACATTGGTGGAGTAAAAGAAATGTTTGTCAATGACCGCAAATTAACCATCAGAGAGATAGCGGAGGACTTGAACATTACCTATGGATCCGTCCAAGACATTTTGGTTAATAATTTGAGTTTCCGTCGTGTAGCAGCGAAATTGATGCCAAAAGACCTCAATTTGATCCAAAAAAGAGACTGTGTTGACATCGCAAAAGAGATGATTTGCGAAGCTGCATCCGATCCCAGATTCATCAAAAGGATCATTACTGGAGACGAGACGTGTGTTTATGAGTACGACACGCAATCCAGACATCAGGCAAGTGAATGGCGTTCACCAAATGAGCCGGGACAAAAAAAAAAACACGTCGTTTTCAGTCAAAAAAGAGTATTTTTTGGGCGTTATGAGACGTTTGCGTGAAACAATTCCCCGAAAGAGACCAGAATTGTGGGCAGAAAACTCGTGGATTTTGCACCATGATAATGCACCGTCGCACAGTACCATCATTATTCGTAATTTTTTGACGAAAAATGCAACATATATCATCCAACAGCCACCGAATTCACCTGATTTGGCTCCCTGCGACTTCTTTCTGTTCAATCGCGTTGAAAAACCACTACGGTTTTTCGAGAGGAAAAAATGGAAAAATCGCAGGAAACACAAATGGACATACCGAAAACGAATATAAAAAATGTTTCGAGTATTGGATCAAGCACTGGCATAAGTGTGTTGCAGTCAATGGGAATTACTTTCAAGTTGAAGGGGACAATATAGATTTAAATGAATAAAGTTGTATTTTTAATTTTCTGAATGAATTCCTTTTGATCAAGGTGGTATTTTAGGTTTTCTATAAGAATAGTTAATTACTTAATTTCAAATTCAATACTATGTCTTTAGAACATTAGAGAAAGAAAAAATAAATAATTAAAGTACAATTACAAAATGTAAAGAAATATTCGACTTTTCCCGCCTTTGAATTGTTCTTTCTTACATACACACCCATACGCTCAAACAAAATACCAATTCATGAAAAATTACATAATTTCCTATTGCAGTGGAATGAAAACAAACAGCCAAGTCTTCATACCCCTTCCCGCAAACTCCTTGCAATTATTTTTCATATTCCTTTTGCCAGTGCCCTCAACTTGTGGCGAGAGAAAATAAAAATCTCTCAGTAAACAAAGCAAGAAAGAGCGAAAATAAAAAAGCTTTACATTATTCCGAAAGCTCGTGTCGGCTGGACGAGTGTCGGCTAGCCGACAAAAATTGAACCATTTTTTTCTACAGCGATGAGACAACTGTATAGATTTATTATCTGTGCTTTAAGTGTATTTATACCCACTTGTGTGTTAAGCTCGTTTTTTTTTTTTTTTAAGAAAGACAAAGTATTGCTATGCCAACTATCTGTCAATGAAATTGTCAGAGTTTGGGACAAAATCTGGCAACCGTGTGAACTGACAATTTAGCATTGTAAAGTAGTTCGCTATTGTCAACTCATTTGCAGCTCATTGTCGGAACATTGGTAGACCTGACAATATTGTCAGTTCTGGCAATCGTCTGAACATAGCTTTAGAAATAACTACGAGGTTGCCGATAGCAACTGATGCGTCGAACACGAGTTTAGAAAGTTCTTACGGTCAATAGTAGTAAGCGAGCGCGTGGTCAGTATGTCTAATATGAAATTATGTGTTGAATGATCTGAAATAAGGAGATAAAGAGTAACGCATATTACAATGCACAGGCATGCTCATACGAACAAAATATCACATTTCACTTTGGTCACACTGGTTATAATGGTCACAATCGTATGGTCGATAGAGCACTCATTCTCGCACATACATAAATGACCGTATCAAACGAGTTGAATGATTTATAATTAAATTGGGATGTAGGAATGAAATTAATTTATTTGACGATGCTGACAGGATACAAACCGCACTACACAGAACTCATATAGGGGATGAGTTTTTGGGGAAGAGGAAAAAGCATCTTGTTCCTTGGAAAAATGGTGTTGAGGGAGAAGCAATTACTTTAAGAAAGCTTAGGAAGATCCAAGGTTTCACTTCAATATTTCCTCATACTTACATACATCTTTCCAGCATTTATTATTTCAGTTAAGTATTTTAAAGAGATTAAGAAAGTACGTCATAAATCCTTTAAGATATCGACTGTGGAACTTCCTATGGGAATTCCAAGTGATTAGTATTCTGTGAATGTATCGGAGCACTGCACAGGTCAGCAGAATCGTTTTTACGGATAAGAGCAATGGAGAATTTCTATTCAAAATTAGCTTTTCAAGTACCATGTTGGAGGTAGGGTCAGATTAAAGATTGGAGATTACGTATTCTAAGTAGTTGTAGAGTTGTTAAGAAATTTATTTTGCATTTTATCTGAAATCCCACAACTATTGTAGCTCTTAGCCTTAATTCTCCTTAATGAGCTCATTTTGAGATACACGAATTCTCAACTCATCATATTTTTGTAGAAGCACTGCACCTTAATAAATACACTTTGGCGCATTAGTCCGAGGTGAACCGCAATATTCCACTGAATCTTATTCGAAGATAGCTTTTGCCTTGGCCATCTTAGCTGATGTTTTCTTGAACGCTTGACATGGTTAATGTCTTCTTCTCCTAATTCCTTTTTGAACATTTGCAATTGTAATTTATCTGCTGTGGATAAAACTAATGCTTCCTTGCCATATTACAGAACTAGGAGGACAAGGATCTTATAAAGTGTTTTCTTCGCTGTTTATGAGAGAGTATTATTTTTTGGCAACCTTCTTAGTATGGAGAACAGCAATTGATTTCTACAGTTGTATCATTGTTCAATATTACAGCGGAGACAAGGTTAACAAAGCCCTTTCCCACAGTTTCCCGTTGTCCGTAATTGTCGACAGCATACATAAACTTTGCTTAGGCCTCGTTTACAGTTTAAGTGGCTCATTGCCACAAAAGCCGCAAATACGGGAATCAGAGACTGCTTATTTCTTCCCGTCATGTCAAAGTCGCAAGCATATGTCTCTAAAAATTTACCTCAGATGGAGGGACTTGACAAGGATGGCAAAACTAGAAATGTCTATCTGTAAGTGCTGTTTAGTATCGCCTTAAAGTTCCAATACCTAGCTTATGGTATATATTTGATCGTTAGGAGACTTACTAGGGCTAAAATCATACCTATCTACAAAGTAAGGTTGATAAGACCTTAAAATGTTACGAAGAGTGATTAGTGATTGTTCTATAGTTGCCACAGTTTAGGGACCTCTCTTCTTGAGTATTGGGCAACAAATGCTGAAATTTCATTCATTGAGCATATGTGATATATTTTGCCAATAATTCGGCATGGACTTTGTCTGCTCCAACACCGCTATTAGTATTAAGTTTTGATATCGACATGCATGCTTCTTCCTGGTCACTCTTACCAACCCACATTGAATGGTTGATTCTGCCTAACAGCTTCTATTCAGGATTAGTCTCCTGGAAAGTTCTTCTCAAATTTTTAGCAAAACTAGTAAATATAATTTCTGCAAATGTGTTTACCTCTCCATGCTCTCAATCAAGCGGTTTTCCGCCTTTTCTCTTTTTTTTCTGAGAAGCCGATGTTTTCTCTCGTAAACAGATGTTGGTACGCGCCTGCCAACACTTTTCGCCAAATCAGGGCTTCGTTTAGATGCTTGCGTGACATCTCACACATCAGCTGTGGCGTCTCTAATGTGTGTGGCTTGCGAACAATGTAAACGCTGGCATTCTACACTTGATGCCGGCAGTATAGGGTTTTTTTTTTGGGAGATGCAATAAAAAAAATTTTAAGCAGTCTCCTGCGATTACAGCCATTCAATTGGTGTCCGGTATGTCTGCATTTGTGGATGTTTATTTAAAAAATTTGCTATACGAGTACATTTAAAGAAATTTAATACTGCTGCCACCAAAATGCTCTTCTTTCCCAATTTGCTGCGAAAATTACCAAGGACGTTCTTATTATACGAGTGCGTCTGATTGATTAGCCTGAGGAAGAGATCTTTGGCAAAGCCGTCGTCTCTTTCCTCTGTGAGGGCGCGAGGGTATATAATGATTATATTGAACATCTTTAGCATGATTAGGATCATAATCATTCTGTTGCATTATGCACAAGATTTCTGCGTTACGCTTGCTCTAATAACAGCAACCAACAGCTGTGAATACATTTTGATCCGAGGCCATTGGTTGAATCGTCACATCTTTTTCATCTCTTCCGTATAGGGCTGTGAGGGCTATGACAGAGTAGGTCAGTATTATGCTGCTTGCCGAGCAGGCCCTTGCCATTTTAGCATGCATGAGTAGGGGTTTACTAATCCAGTTGCCGGGAGACCACCACTGGGAGGTAAAGTAGGAACTTCATTTCGGATTTGATTGTTCCGCTGCTGGCCCACCCCAAGTTATAGGACAGCCAGCAATTCCCCGATCAATCACAAAGCAGGTACCCAAGAAACTACAGTGGAGAGTATTATTGAGGCAGATCCAAAAGTGTCGATTCGCCATGGTGCACACCTATGGGAGATGCATTCATTCACTTTATGAAAGATTTTGCGGAAGGAACTGGATTTGCCAGGTCACCAGATCCAACTCTTGGACGAATTCCACCTGCTTTACTATTGTATGCAACATACACCACAAAATGTTGTTCAGCCATAAGCCAACCATATTTTTGTAACAATTATTATGCATTAATGGCATTAATGTGAAAGAGCTGTAACTTCAGCAGCATGCAACTGAAACAACAATAACAAATAAATTTCCCAGCGCTTCCGCGTATTTAGTTGGCAAACAGAGTCCGAATGCCGTTAAAATTTAAATAATTCCTGAATCTTCCATAGATGAAGGACCACATATTCTAGTGTCAACAATTAACTTGGAGGAAATGAAAACAATGACCTCCAGCATTGCCACTTCTGTTTTTTTCATAAACCCAGTAGTTCAGAAAATCAAAGAGTCCTGACCTCCAAATATGTCCCAATTAGTCGCTGTCCTTAGTATAGACGGTACTATTGAAGGAATTCTTCTGAGAAGTACTTACAGGCGTACTGAATGACAGCTTTCAGTCATCAGATCGAAAAACCATACACCATGCGTCACATCAAGGACATTTATATATAGCCCATGGATGTGTAATTTCGCTGATTTAGTGTTTGAAATGTCAAATACTCGGAATACATAGAAGACTACAGTCAGTCTTTCAGAAAACAACCGTACCAGTCCTGGATGGATTCGATTAATGGTTCCATATCGCTCAGAGAACACACAGCTTCCTGGATGTAAAAATGAATACCCGGCCATCCAGGTGAGACAAGATGTACAACTTTCGTAACGTGCTATATAAGGATAGTGATTCCCGCCACATGCCTTCCTTGTGGAGGAGGCTACCGTATGTTGTTTCAGAAATAGCAACTTTTAAAGCCCTAGCGGAACACAATTATGAATTCTGACGTCTATAATGGCATGTTGGTATGGTTTCCTCCATGGTTTGGTTTTTGATTTGTTGAGAGGTTGAGGAGGAATCCTAACATAGCACAGCATGTATGTATCAGGAATTCATGATCTTTTGTATGTTAAAGCTTACTGCCATCATTTGATTCTTCTCTACGTGGGCTCATTATAACTATTCATATCTTGTCTAACGAGACTACTCGAGGAAATATTACACACAACCCACAATTTAGATGAGATGCATCAATGATTTCAGTAATAACACAACGATTTTTGTGCACCGTTACCAAATGCCATTACCAAGATTCATGTAGAAGAAGCACTTAGGACAAACTTCAGATTTTATAGCATTGAACCAGCAGTAATTTCCCACTCAGTAGACACCCAGACGCCAGAAGTTTTGTCTTTTCTTGTGTAGCAAACTCGGAAGATCCAGAACTTGATTTACAACTGGGTGGGATTTCCCAGCTAAGAAAAATAATGACATCCCCAAAAGAATCTAGGAATCTCATCGTCCTCAGATAGTTTTATTCCACCCTTTCGAGCGGAGGCGGAATTCACATTCTATGCTCAACCTGACATTTTCTTCATCCTTGTTTTTCTTAAAGTTTATGGCAAAGAGTTCATTGGTGTGTGATGACAAGATTGGAGGGTACTCGTATGTTGTTTAGGTGGCAGTTCGGTGTCAATCTAGATAGTTAAACCTGACTATCACACAGACAACACAAACAATTGTAAAAGTTCTGGCATGAATCCATGGAATACTTTGCAAGATTTGCGATATTCAGGGCAACGACAATGCTTGCCAATACGAGATAAAACCAATTCCTATCAGAGGATATCTAATCCGTAGACCAGATGCAAGGGATATTTGAGGCTTAACCTTGGAGATCTACAATTCAATATCTGCTTAGGTTTAAGATCTAATGTCTTGTCTTGACATCACCAATGTAATTAATCGCGTGGTCTTGATTCATACCTAGCCAGTGCAGAAAAGTTTAACGAGGACCTGACCCATGTACTCCCATTACAAAAAACAAAATATTTGTATAAATCTCTTCAAAGACAATATAGTCACCGTTAGGTTAAGTTATTTAAGAGTGGATGGTGGAAAAACCAACCAACCAATTTATTCCTATTGGCCCATTGTGATCCCACATGGATCTGTGGTCCTCCTACTCTTAGAACCAATTTGAGCTTTTGACGAAGCGAGGAGACAGTTACCCTCTACCTACGCCTACATCATTGTGGAGGAAGGCTTTTAAGTGTTTTTTTTTTTCTTTTTTGGGAGAGAGCTGAACATGTACAGACTAAGTGAAAGTTTGTAAGTCTTCTTACATGCTTGCCTATAAGACAGTGCTCAGTAATGACACATATGATAGCGCTGAGATGTTTTCTATTTTGAAGGCTCAAACTTTTAGAGCGATTTAAATCTGGCCAAAAAAATTGTTTCTTCGCTATACATGTTGACCTAACAATCCACCTAAGGTTTGTTCTACTAATAGCATCCAGCTTTAGTATTAGTTTGCACGTAGCGATTGGTATACTGATGACAGTAAAATAGGTAAAGTGGTTCCAATTTTGGCAAGTTTACGAGCCCTACAATTCTCTGGAATAACTGTGTGGCCTGGCACCCAACATAGGTGAAAATTGAACTGCTCTGCCACCTTCCTGAGGGATGATCGGTAGTCAAGGGCGATTTTACAATTTTCCTAGACTGAGTCCAGGGATTTGATAGCGGCCTGACTTTCCTAAAAGATGCGGATATCACGTTTTTCTTCAGCCATGACAGGACTTCTTTAATGGTCAAAATTCCCGACTGGAACACGCTACAGTGATTGGAAAGGCGAAAGGAGAAGCCTAAGCTAAGCTTATCTGATAAAACACCACCACCAACCCCGTTATCAGTCTTGGATCTATCTGTTTAGTAATGGATTGACTTGTCGTCCATGAAAGCATCTTCCTCCCAGAAAGATCAAGAGGGGATGCTTACATTACATTGTCAAACCAATGTTGAGGCATAATATAGTCGATGTTCTCCGGAAGTATTCTCAATGTTGTAAGACTATTAGCGTGTAGGCTAGTAGCTTTAAGGTTAGTAGCTGCATTAGCAGCCACATGCCTGCTGAATATATTGAGGGGTGTCAAGAGATACGTAAGTTTCCGCTTATACACAGACATGATGTCCTCTGGACTCTGGACCATAGGCAACCACACGCTTCCAGATATATAACAGATCATTGATCACTAAGTTCCAGAGAAGGGGTGAAAGAACACCGCCTTGTGGTGTATCTCCGCCAACACCGCAAAAGTCCCACCCAGATTATCCTGCCATTTATCAACTCTCCCAGTGAGTCAGTCATCTGCTCCTTCAAAGTTGACAGTGCAGTCATGATTGCGGATGTACTGGCGTTGTTAAGGGTGCCCTCTATGTCCAGGAACTCGACCATTGTGTACTCTCTGTAATGTAGGGATCGTTCGATGTGGTTAGTAAGTGAATGTAGAGCCATTTCCACTGACTTTCCTTTAGAGTACACGTATTGAGCCATAGACAAAAGCAGTGGATCAATTCTGGATCGAATGTGGATATCAATCGATTGCTCTAGAATTTTCAGAGGGAAAGATGCTAGACTTATAGGTTTGAAGTCCTTTGGGGCAACATCGGAACATTTTACATTAACTTCACTCCATCACAAGGGAATGAATTCTATAGCGTCGGCAGTATTCTACCATCCGGCAGACCTATATGGTTTGATGCTATGCAGCGCCCAGATCAGCTTGTCTCTTGGAATAAAACCGTGAATTTTAGTCGCGGCTGCAGTAGTCCTGCTAAGGTTGTGACTGGCCATAAATAAGGAGATACCTTTAAAGTGGAGTGATTGATTACTTCAACCATCGGTTTTTTTCAAACAGCTAGGCATCTAAGGATTGGTAGAGAGGAACCAGGATTATCGCTTTGCCTTCCTCAGTTCCTTTTTATATATTTTGAAGGATTCCTTATATGATTCCCAGAAAAGTTTCCTCCAAGCATTTCAGAGCGGTCCTAGTATTGTTGCCCACCAGTGCGCCTTTTTTTGCCTCTTTTGAATAAGACGGCAGTGAGCCAAGGTAAAATTAGCGTTACATGGGGGCCTTATGTGTTCAGAGCGGAGCAATTTTAAAAGTGTTCATCTGCATTTGAGCCAATCAGTTTTCCAATAATCCCGGAATACTAGTTGACGGGCAGGAGCATCATTCAGACTGAACTGGATGTATCGGTGATCTGAAAAAGAGTGTTCAGACGATACCATCCGGTTCGTCATCATTTGGGTGTTGTTGTCGAAGACAAGAGTGACATCTAGCAATTCTTGTTGCTTTTTAATAGGTGGGTTCATTGCCAATATTCCAAATAATGAGCTTAGTACTTATAATATAATCAAAAAGTGACTCACCTCTATCGTTAGTGTCGGTACTATCTCATATCGTGTGATGTGTGTTGGCATCGCATCCGTTGGTCCCAAGACCACCCTTTCTAGGTTGTCATCGGGGGTAGAGGACACATAGTTGTGGCAAAGATAGGCCGATGCCTCCTGGTAAGTACCTTTGGCAGTCTTCAGTCCAGCAACGATTATGTCGGGGTCGCTGAGATTAGGAAGTAAGAAGGCCAATATAGTCTAAATGACGATCATTTTGTTCATGGCATTCGCAGACTTTTGAGGTCACGGTGTAGGTAAAGGAGCCGAAGCATCTCGACGTATATATTCCTTTAGGGTATGTGTCATTCGGGTATTCGTACTTCGACTTGAATCGACAGTATGCCACCAAACTCACTAATTAATTTACTCTGAATAATTTACCTCAACTTCGCCATCGAGACGGAAGCGGTGTGTGGTGTGGGACCGTCTTACCAAAAGAGGATTATATTATTGTACCGAGGAAAGGCCGCAGTTGCGAATTATTGGGCAATACAGTTCCGCTGTCACTGTTCCTCCTTGGTTAAAACAAATAGCCAATTATCACTCAGGCGGAAATCATCTTCTAGTGGTGACATTCTATGAAGTTGTTGGGACACCAATGTGATGTTTCCAAACATTCTTGCCTTTCCAGTAATGTTCTTACCTAGATCTCTAGCAAAAGATAGTCAATTTTGTCTTTCGTTTCGAATCTTACTCTGAATGATTAGTGGAACTTTAATTTTTTTTTTCTTTAAATAATCCGCATTGTTGATTTTTTTTTAATTTTACGGATTCCGCGTACTTTCGCCTCGTACTTGAACCACATGTCTTGGTGTCGCTGCCAATGTTGATGATCCCAGATGAACTCTAGAATTTGCCTGAACTTTTGCTTTTTACAACTTCAATGGCCCATCAGTTAATTGTCGAATATTAATGCAAAGAGTGCTTGGGGCATAAACGTGCGAATCGACGCTCTTCAAGTATTGCTTTACCCCGAACGCATATCATGCTCCCATATTTTTTTGAATCCGCAAACCATACGTGTCAAACGAGTTTTCCACTGAATACCTGAGGTCAAATCAGATTGTTTAAATTATTTCCTAAAGACGCTTGTAGTTATTCTTACGTATGATGTCATTAGCATATTTTTGTTTTGTTTGCTAACGATTAAAATTGGTAGATCCTTCCTTCGCGAAAGCCACAACCTTATACTCCTCGAGGAGCCTGGGTATTTTGTTCCAGAAGGCCACCACCCTGCGAGATTCCCGTCGTTACAATAATTTTGACAAGGCGGACTTCGCCTTAGAATTGAGCATGTACCTTAATTTTATTCATAAAAGGTGTTACAATATCCCCTCTTCGTTCTTCTAAGGGTCCTGCATTGCATGGATGCTACCTATTTTAACACTAAAATCCTCGAGCACGGTTGATATGTTTTCAGTGAGTGGTTGGCGGAGAAAATCTCAAAACCGATCGTGGTCTCTAGTCGATTTGTCAGAAATGACTGGCTCCTACTTCAGCAATTCAACAATTCTTCTGCTTAATGCCATAGGGTGTTTGCTATTCATTCTCTGGTTATGACAAATTCTCATGTAGAGCACAAGAAGCCTAGTACTAGGCCCTACAAATGTAGGTCGCGTTTTTCAGTAACTTCTACATACAGTTTTAAAGTGCAAACAGTTGAGGACCTTGCGAAAATATAGCAGAATTGCGCGAAGATCTCCTCCGTAAATGTTAGAGGTACGTAGCTCCAATTAAATCCAAGTGGGGTTGAAGAGCTTATGAGTGTAAGAGCTGTGACGAGAAAGTACCAGCAAAATCAACACTCTCTACATTTGAAATCAAACATAATACTCGTATGTGCAACAGATATTCTTCTCAACCTTATCTATCGACTTATTAGGTAAATTATGACAGTGACATGTGTCTTTCTACGATTGACTGCCTGTTCGTGTTCACAGAAAATATTACCCAAAAAAATCAGACTTTTTTTCATCAACAGCCAATACCCTGGCCATATGTCATATTCAATGAAATTTCTATCAACAAAGAACGACTAAATCCACGATTCATTCCTCAAAATATTGTGCGCTTTTTCCCAGAATACGACTTAGTATTATGGTATGCCACTCCGTTTTAGGTATTTACATTCCTTAGAGGAAAATTTCTTCAGAGGTCTTTGTACTAACGTTACCTTCTGCAATCACCTAGGCCAGGTTTTCTGCCCCTACATACATACAAATATATGTATTGTAAGAACTTGCACACATACTAGGATAATTGTTCCAATCAATTGAGCTTCGACTTTAATCGTTTAACAAAATCCGGATCCTTAATATGCTTACGCAAGTCCTACTACACTGAAAAATTGTATTACCCCAAGGGAATTAACATAAAATTTAATGCTCTTCACGGGATTCGTGGGGCTCCGTAGTATGACGTAGTCTATTGTTGTTGCTTTTTTTTTTTTTTTTTTTTGTTCTATTTATGGGCGCCACAAAAAGAACAAACTCGCGCTTTTTTGCTATTATTAAAAATGCGCGCACCACGGATATGGCTATGTGTACACATAAAGTCCCTGTCGTCGTATAAATTGGCTCTGGAACATGAGAGTTGTCTAGCCACCGAAAAGAAGAATAACAATAACGTAACACTTCCCCGTGAACTACCTACTCGTATACTGTCAAATGAAGCGGATTTATCTTTGCCTTGTTTAAAAATTCATAACAACTTGGGGGAAAATTGGAACCGGAAAGTCGTTAAAAAATTCAGCAAGTGCTCGCTGTGTTGACACATGAAAGACGAGTTGGTCTTGGATGGTTTTCATTCATTGGTTCCGGTGAAGTTACAAACGATGTATGATCAAGAATGTCCGAGTTGTGATGTTATGTCCTTTTGGCATTTGACGGTGTTGCTAGAGTAATCATGGGGAAAAGGTTTCAATAAATAAGTAGATGGCTTTCAATTTAAGGTTGTTTTCGGGTACCTGTAATACAATACTTATTGAACCCTGTGCCCTTCGACCTCTATCAACCGTGTCTGGAATTCGCTATTCATATACCATATAGCAGTCAATTTGTATATTTTAATTGTTGTCACTCATTAGTAAGATTGTTATTGGTTCCAAAGTATGACTTAGCTTAGCTATAAGCCGCGATTCAAACAAATTTTATTTTTGTCCTATGTTTTTGGACAAAGGCTAAAATTTCCTATGAAATATTTACATTCGAACAATGTATTATATATATACAGGGTGTCCCAAACATCAACGTCAAGCCGGAAACGGGTTATAGGTCAAGTGTTGCCGGTTATCACAAAATTATAAAAAAAAATCCAAGTCAGGTAGTTTTAAAATTATTATTGGCACTCAAAAGAAAATTGAGAAATCTGACACCCTGTGACGATCTTTCAAGTGCTGTGACCGCAAATCTTTACTTTTCTTCGATTTTTTTTTTTGTCACGTAACCCTGACTAACTCTTGTGTAAATTACGCTCCAAAATTGAAACATAACTATATCGGTTTTAACCAAAATATTGCTTTTTTGTCCATCCATGTATCTGAAAATCATTAATCACCCAACTTGAACTGACTGTACTGACAAAAAAATGTACTATTCCATTTTGGAAAGAAACTTTAAAGGATGGCGTATTTAGATTGGATTCCAAAATGGTATGACACTTGCTAGACTAACCCTTAATTGAGGACAAAAAAAATATTTTCATAAAGAAATCCGATTCATACTCGTAGTTAATTATGTTTAAAGTTAAAATGAGTACCAAGTGTGAGCGACGCCATTTCGACTAGTTTGAGTGAAACAGATAGAGAACAGATGACCCTTGTCATTTAATTTCATTTTTTCCCCATCACAGAGCACACAGAACACTACGTTCTCTTGTGTAGACTATCTGGATCGCTTTATAAAGGGTCCGCCATCTAACGTTTTTTTTTTTTCAACTAGTGCTTATTTCGTGAACGGTAACACTAAACTCATGTCTGATTTGACAGATAATTGGTTTCATCCTTCCGCTGAACGAATATGGTTGCGTATATGCTTGAGCAACGCTGGGAAATATTGCGACATTACTTTGAATTGAAAATCATAGTAATGCTTTTGCCAAAAAAAATCATATTTTCAGATGAAGCTCATTTTGATCTTGGCGGGTATGTAAACAAGCAAAATTGTCGCATTTGGGGCACAGAAAACCCGCACGCATACATTGAAAAGCCGATACACCCAAAACAAGTCACTGTTTGGTGCGGATTTTGGTCCAGAGGCATAATTGGGCCATTTTTCATCGAAAATGAGCAAGGAGTGGCCGTTACAGTCAATGGCGATCGTTATCGGGCCATGTTGAACGAATTTTTGTTCACAAAAATTGAAGAGGAGGATATTGGCAACATTTGCTTTCAACAGGACGGCGGTACGTGCCACACAGCCGAAGCTACACTCGATGTTTTACGCCCTGTTTTTGAAGATCGCATTATCAGCCGCAGAGCTGATGTCGTTTGGCCACCTCGGAGCTACGATTTGACACCGTTGGACTATTATTTGTGGGGTGCCGTAAAAGATAAGTATTACGCCGTCAATTCAGAGACAATTGACGCTTTAAAGGACAATATTCGTGAAGACATTGGTGAAATACAGCTGCACACAATCGATAATGTGCTTAAAAATTGGACCGATCGTGTAGCCGAGGCAGCCGTTTGAATGAAATTGTTTTCCATTATTAACCGGAAGGATAAAACTAATTATCTGTCAAATCAGACATGAGCTAAGTGTTACCATTCACGAAATAGGCACTAATTGAAAAAAAAAAATGTTAGATGGCGGACCCTATTTTATACAACTGTTGTTTGTTGCGCCACTAAACGCCATCTACCGATCTTGTACTCGTATCTTACAACAAATGTTCAAACTCTTTGCCTGCAGCGGCAATAGAAGCTCTACATCTTCTTACAAATGATCTGGTAATAAGACGGACATATCTTCTGGAGTTGATGTCTTCAACGGCTTCTGCAATTTTTTGGCGCAGCTCGTTTAAATTTTCTATTGGCTTAGAATTAATTTTTTCTTTTACTGCTCCCCAGTAAAAAAAAAAAATCGAGTGGATTTAAATCAGGTGAACGGGCTGGCCACGAAATTGTTTGTACCAGACCGCCCCATCCACCTGTTGAAGTATTCCCGATCGAGGAACTCTCGTACTGTGCGATCATAATGCGCTGGTTAGCCATCTTGTTGATACCACATGCTTGCATAAATAAGTGGTTCTCCAAAAAATCTAAGTAAACCTCCATCTTCAAATTCTGCGGCATGGATTTTCCACGTGCCACTCGTTCAAATTGTGGAGGTTCATGTATAATAACGGTCACTTTTAAAAGTTGATTCGTCCGACCATAGAATTTTTTCGAAGAATCTCGGCTCTTCTCTGAACCTCTGCACCATCGTTTGACAAAATTAGACTCTTTTTGGATAGTCTCGGGGTAGCAGACTTTGGACTCGCTGTGCATGGTACGGATGGAGCTGGTTTTTCCTTAGATTTCGGTGTGCTGTACTTTTGGGTACTCCTATGATTTCCTCAATTGCACGTACTGAAGTACTAGGGTCTTGTGTGACTGCTTGTAAGACTTCGTCCTCGTAGGGCATGACGGGTCTTCCCTCACTAACCATTAGATTTGGAAAGCGACCCTCTGAGAATGACCGGTGCACATTCAAAAACATTCGGTGATCCGGATGAGGCTGAGCATTTGGATATCTCTCATGATAAACTCCGGCTGCAACACTAGCATTACGCCTGCATTCCCCATAAATGAGATGCATGTTAGCATATTCCTGAGCTGTGTATCGAGATGGCATGATGGCATTCGCAATACACAATCACGGGATCAACGATCAGCACTAGTCTAGAAGAAATCCAGTAAAGAAAGCCAAAATTGTAAGCACGAAATCAACACGAATACAGAATAATAAGCTGTAAGCGAAGGGGCGTAACGAACTGCAGTATTGCACGATGTGCCTCTATAGGTCACTACTTAACAAGGGTGGCATCTCTATTTGTTTCACTGACACTAGTCGAAATGGCGTGTTTATCTGTCTCAATCAAGGCGTCACTGTCTATGTCGCTCACCAAGTGTTTAACTTATTTAAAAGAATTAACTATGAATCGGGTTTCTTTAACAAAATATTTTGTTTTGTCCTCAATTAAGCGTTAGTGTAGCAAGTGTCATACCATTTTGGAATCCAGATTTGCGGTCACAACACTTGAAAGATCGTTATAGGGTGTTAGTACATGACAAAGTACATGTACAAGTACATGACTTAGATTTTTTTTATAATTTTCTGATAACCGACACCACTTGACCTATCACGCGTTTCCGGCTTGACGTTGATTTTTGGGACACCCTGTATAAGATATCCAAATTATAATATATTAAAAAGTATAAATTTACGAAGTTGATTGGACTATCTCCAACCGGATACCGAGAGGTTTTTCAAGAAAAACACTTCTCAAATGAAGCTATCGAATGGTGATTTTTTTATTAGCCATTATATTTGTTGAGGTTGGCTACATCGAAGGTTGGACAAAGGCCGCCAGGTTCATCAGCAATAGGTATTTCGGTTTCAGAAAATTTGGCCTTGGTAGGGCAATCCTTGCATCTATTTAAACTATCCAATACATTGCTTGACTCGGTATGACTGCGTGATAGCTATGAGCTTCGAAAATGACGAGTATGGTGCCTGAGCTGACTACCACCTAGTTGCAGTGAGATGTACCAACGGGAGTTTTACCAAGTGGGAGACTAATCTCCAACATTCTTAGGCCATACTGGTTACCACATCATTAACACACTGGTTAACATACAGTTAACACATAAAGCTATAGCGGGTGACCAGATAGCAATTATAGGTCTTTTTTATTATTTCATTATTTTCTTAACAATTATAAAGTTTTCCTTAAGTTTAGTTACAGAGCGTAACGAAAATAAAGATGTTTAAGAAAATGGCTAGTGACATTTGTATTTTGCTAATTATAGCAATAAATACGGTTAAATGCCATAAATAACTTTAATTATTGTGGGGTGACAGATAAATTGAAAATTAACAATATCTAAAAATTACAGAAATTATAGATGAAAAAAGAAAAAAGAAAAATAAAAGCAGGCAGTGCGAAAATAAACAATTACACAAGGTAAATGAGCAAAATTCAATCTCATTATGATCGAAACCAAGAAGCCATGCTTTGATTTTATTTGAAAATGAACGAGAAGTCGTTATGATTCTTATATCGGCTGGAAGACGGCTAAAAAGTTTATCAGATACAACTGGGTAGGAGTTTCAAAAGTGTGTTGTGCGGTAAGCTGGGACTAGAACAATATGACGGTTAATTCGACATAACTTGCGTGTATCAGATATAGGACTCTCTAAATAGCCACCTCTCATAAAACAGATCTTAGAGACTCTAAAATAAAACAAATGCCTTAATGGCAGTATTTTCAAGGACCTAAACAATACCATAGAATTAGCTAGGCGGCAAGCATTACAAATCCTAGGTAAAGCGCATTTCTGCAAAACGATAATTCCATATTGCAGTTTTGAGGGAAAAATTCCAGTTTTTAGAAACCTATTTGAACAAAACTTTCGAAGACGATAAAAACACCGAATAGAAGTCTAAATATGCTCAGGTATTTGAAGTTCCTAACAACCTCAACCTGAATGGAATATGATATCAATTTCTGCTGGATATCAAGCGAACCTAAGCTGAAAACATTAGTTTGGTTTTGCTACTAGCCACTAGCGTGTGAGCAGCGAACTATACCCTTAGCAAATGGATATCATTATTTATATCTGCTATTAAATTAAATGGGCTCGTTGAACCATAAGCGATGCCATCAGCAAAAGCAGCAACTTTGCCTGCCAAAGGTAGAGAAAAGAGGGAGTTAATAAATATAAGAAACAAAATAGTTCCCAATACAAACCCTTGTGGTACACCTACGTTAATTACCTAATAATCACTAAGGAAGTCTCATATTCTTACCCTTTGTTTTCGGTCCTTCAAATATGTCGCTAACCAATTATGGAAAAATCCACGAAATCCAGCTCCATACAACATGTCAAAAAGAATATCGACAAAGAGGCAAGTGCAAAACTTTTTACCATCCAATGCTTTGTTTATAAAATTTCAGAAAAATAGCAAGGCATCTTCAGTGGAACTTCCCTTCCTAAACCCAAACTGTACCAGACTGAAAAATTGAGTTCTTTGTAAATGCGCACATATTCGTCTTTTGACCGCTTTTTCAAAAACTTTCGAAATTGAAGATAGGAAGGAAATCGGCCTGTAATTGTTTTTGTCTTTTGACTTTAAAAACAGTGGTAATACATATATCAGCAGATATGAGGTAGTCAGGAAAAATTCCGCTGAAAATACTCCTATTAAACAGATATGCTAATATTTCCACTAAGTTAGGCGCAATATTCTTGAGTACGACATTACAAATGCCATCGTGTCCACACGACCAGCAGTTTCTGAGTGAGTAAATAATTCGCAAAATTTCTAACCTAGTAATTTCTTCCAATTTTTATGTTTCAGCAGCTGTCAAAGTTACCAATGACATCCAGCTGTCAAAATATTCAGTAAGGTTTGCCATTTCATTCATCGTTTTATGCTTATTATCGAAATTCTGGCTCAGTTGTAAATACGTCGTCAGGTCGTCTCGTTATCAAGACTTCAATGTGCAGGCAATTCGTCGCACCGTGGTAAAGTTTGAGCGTGACTACACTCTATTGGATCTTAAGCCACCAACCAGATAGAGATTGGTGTGAAATGAAGAAAACATTGCCGTCGTAGCGGCCAGTATCGAAGAAGACCCCGAAATGTCAATTCGGCGCGGATCAGCTGAATTGGGCAATGTCAGAGAGTCAACCCGGGCATACATCCGTATAAGATTATGCTAATGCAAGAATTGAAGCCAAACGACTATAGACAAGGCCATGAGTTCGCTAGTTGGGCACTGGAAATGTTGGCCGGAGATACGGATTTTAGCCAAAAAAGTATCTTCTTTTACGAAGCCCATTTTTGATTCAGCGGCTATGTTAACAAGCAAAATTTCCATTATTCCACAAGTGTTTTCGGACAAGCATCAATGCATCCAAATTGATAGTTTGGTGCGGTTTATAGCATGGCGGCATCATCGGACCTTATTTCTTTCGAAATGAGAAAGGAGAATGGTTTCAGGTATAGAGCGATGTTAACCGACCTCCTGTAGTCAGATCCCGACAACATCGATATATACGAGCTGTGGTTCCAACAAGACGGCGCTACATTCTATACAAGCGATGAAACTCTCGAAGTTGTGAAGGAGAAATTTGGCGACAGGGTCAATTGGCCTCCGCGATATTTTCTCTGAGACTACGTCAAGTAAGAAGTCTACGCTAACAAGCCAATCACTTTGGACGAGCTCGGGGCCAACATTCGACACCCTGTTGCCAGAATAACGCCACACATATTGGACCGAGTCATCAAAAATTGGATCGACCGATTGAAGCACTGCCTGGGAAGTTGAGGCGGCCATTTGAATGATATGCTATTCCACACATAATGGCATGAACATAGCTTCGAAATAAAGCCAGAATCAATGTTATATCTCACACTGTTGTTGTTTTATTTGAACCTTTTTTCCTATCGTTCTTATCTGGTCACCCTATAACATCTACTTTCTGGCAATGCAATGCCTTGCAGAGTCTGGCAAGCAACTCTCTACTCTGAAGCAGCGACAGATCTCCATCACAACCGACTTTGGCCAAAGCGCTGTCTAAGTATATTCTATTAAGAATACAGTATAGGCGATTTGATGGCGACAGCCTAAGATTTTTCTCCTTGTGAAGTATATCATCCTTTGCCTTTCAAGTAAGCCTTATGGTCAGAAAGTATCAGCGTTAAGAGCGCTACCCAGCCCATAGAAAAGGTCTTACTTAGCATTTCTTAGCCCCATTTTTCTTTACTTTATGAGAACAGGTTCGAAGACATTCTTGGGAGCGGTGCTGTCCATTCGCTCAACATGTCCTACCATTAGGAGCAAACGAATTCTAGCCCGTCTGGAGAGGTCATTATATCTATCCAAATCGTTCAAAATCTGTATATGTCGACGGGACTCGAAGAACTTTTCTCTCGTCCGTTTTGGACAAAGTTCAAGCCCCTTGGTTTTATACGACTTAGTGCGGCTAAGGGTTTTTCTTCTTTTGTTCGTAAGAGGAATTTGTTTCTCAGTTGCCTTCACAGTCCAAAGAATCTGCAATTGGCAAAGTGATTCTTCGTTTGACGTCAACAAGTTTGTCACTGTTTGACTTTACAGCTGAGCTTTAAGTGTTTTTCGACCGCAATGTTGTAGTTTGCCATTGTGGCGAAGCTTCTGCTTCAACGACTGGTAACCCTTCAGTGATAGCTCTCCAATTTCTTCCCATAATGTCAGTATCATCTTGTATGCTAGAAGTTGTACAGACTTTTGGGCTGCAAGTTTCGAAAAGTTCTTTTAAGAATGATGTTGAAGTTGTAATTCTTTTTCGGCATCAAATGCCTCGGTGATGTTATTATGGAGTAGCGAGCATTATCATCCTACATAGATCGATATGTTTTGAAAGGGTTGCTAGGGACTTGACATATCTGTACATAGCTCGTCTTAATAAATGTTGTCATATGCCGTATATTGCTGAGTTTTTTGCAAGGTCTGACCTTAGGTGAATGTTTGGCCTTTGATTTCGATAATTTAGAAGATAGACTGCCTACTAATGCAGGCTTATTGGTCTTTGGTTTAGATATCGCTATCCGGAGCTCTCTTCTTTGGGTGGACAAAATTTTTGTAGATGTGCTAGTCGTTTTCAGCCTGAAATTGACTACAGAAAAAATCCTTCTAAATTATTAGCACCTACAGCGAATCTATTATTACGTTCCCGTCCTTATAGTCATATAAGGATATATATTCTGTTCGATATTTGTGTCATCGGCAAGTTCTTTCAACATTTTAATAGATGCTCCATGTCTTTCTTTGCTTGTTGGTTTTTTCTTTCTCCAAGGCGATATTCTACCTACCTATGCTCATAGAACTTGTAAGGCAGCTCATATTCTTCTGCGTAATCTTGATAGCCTTTTGTTTCGTTCTATGCCACAACCGGTCTTCTGTCCCTAATGCTCACGTTACAGGACGTAGATAGACTCGATCAAGAAATGCTCTGGCAGTCTCTTGCGATTATAGCCATTCAACTTAATATTTCCTCACAATACTTCATCCTCATTCACAACTTTACGACAAAAGGATAATTGTTTCAATTTTCCAACTACTTCCGAGTTAACTAATTTAACTTGGTCTTTCTTGAGTAACAGGTCATACACGCGCTTTGCTCAGAGAGGTAAGAATTTGAAACGTGAGAAGACGTGAGGTCTTCTATTGACCGTAAAATTTACATAAAGGACAGCTATGTAGGTAGTATAATCCTTTAGGCTATTTTCTCTAAGCAATTTATTGTGTTATATACTATTTAGACATGTAACAGGACTTTGGTGTGAATACGGCGATTACATCAGAAAGTATTTCCTTCATGACTAACACTCACTTTCAAACTCCAGGAAAAAGAAAGTTCCTAGTGGTGAGAAGTGATGTTGATACATGGACATACATATTATGGAAACGATATCCTCAACCCATGTACGAGCACTACTTTCGTTATTATTCGTGGGTTGCTTCCCGGTTCAACGCCTTTTCCTCCTTCCGGTATAATCCCTCTAACTCTTAATTGATTTTGAAAATTTGCATTAAAATTTTACTCTGATGAATTCAACACTTCCAGGACTATTTCGGTTTTGGGATTCATGTGGTCTACGGTTTCTTATACATAGCTATTTAAAGACGACGCATTTTGCATAAGCAAAAGCATCCCTCGAGTGTGGAATATTATTTTGGTGGGAATATTCTATATTCGCCACGAGTATTGAGTTAGCTTTTATTCAGAACCAGAGGTTCTGGGAAGTGCGTGCATAAACGAACTTCTCGTTTGATAGATATCCATGACGAGATTTATAATTGATTCGGGAATATTTTTGATCAACCTTGAAGGGAGATATGTATATCCTCTGCTTCAAGGTAGCAATAATCTGGATAGTGGTAGTGAATTTTTATGAGAAACTCATAGCGTCTGGATACTGTGGTCATAGATTTCCATGGATGGCAGCATTGTACACGTCAGTGTCAAGCGAACAAATTTTTGACTGTGTTCTGTCCAGTTTTTAATGCTATTTCCATCGCACCGGTATACTTGAAGGTATCTAGTTCATGCAGTTTTTAGAATTGGCTTGTGAGAAATTCTGTCCACCATGCCAATTACATTAATGGGGTTCAGGCCTCTTAAGTAAGCACTGTGCAGAGCTCGATGTACATTAAGTGTTGTCCCACCGGAGACAATTTCTATATCACAGAACTGCGATGATTCACGTAACTTAATCAAATTGGCCAGCACCTTAAGCGAGAATTGGGCATTCGAATATGGTGGTGGACGTCTTGAAGTTTCTGTATTCGAATTTTTATCTCCACTAAAAAATCCATCAGCTCCACCACCAATACCCCCATCGGAACCACAACAAATTTCCTTATGCAGTGAGTATTTTTTTTTTTATAATGAGCGCGCGCTCAAGGGGTTTAAGTACCCTTAAGGTGATTGTACACAGCGCGGGCAAAGGAAATTTAGGGAGGAAGAAAAGTGAGGTACCGATGTACATTGTTTTTAAATGTTTGCAAGTTATAACCACCAGGAAATACAGAGATCGGCAGGGCATTCCATAAGCGAGTTGTACGTCTTAGGAACGAATCACGATATTTTAGAGTACGTCCGAAAATGGGCTTGAGGGTATACTGATGAGCATTCATAGCGAGACGGGTGTTACGGTTGAAAGTTTGAATGGGCGGAATGCTACTGGCGATTTCAGTGGAGCACTGGTGGTGGAAGTAGCGATAAAACAAAGTGAGACACGAGACATTTCGTCGGTGTTCGAGGGTGTCCATTGATTGACTGATATTAGTATCGTCAATAAGTTTTATCGCACGGTTTTGAATCCTATCTAGCAGGTGCAGAGATGTTTTAGGAGCACCTGACCAGATGTGGGAGTTGTACTCCAATTTTGGGCGGATGAATGCCTTATATATTGAGGCCAGATCAGAGGGGGTAAAATATTTCTTACATCGCTTGAGGAAACCTAGACATTTCGCAGCATTTTTGGCGACATCAAATATGTGGTCATTCCAACGTAAGTTGTCATTGACACACATACCGAGAATGAAAAGTTTTTCGCTTTCGACGATGCAAGTGCCATTCATAGATAATGGCTGGGTGTTTAAATTTCGCTTTAAAGACAGCAGACAGCATTGTGTTTTGGAAGCATTAAATTCCACTCTATTGATAGTTCCCTAATTGGTTATGCTGTTGATATCGGAATTTAATGAGCTTAGCATACGCTGCCGTTCTCGTACTACAGCCGAAGAGCAGGGCCGTGAGTCCGGGAACGAATATGAAAAGCAGAGAGTACTGTCATCAGCAAAGGAATATATTGGATTAGAAGTAGTAGACAAGAGATCGTTAATGAAAATTAAAAAGAGTGTCGGTGACAGTCTAGAGCCCTGGGGCACACCAGCATTTATTTTGTGAATATCAGACTTGAAACCGTCCAAGACAACTTGAATTGAACGTTCCGAAAGGTAATTTCTAATCCATTGAAGAAGAGAGTCGTCGATCCCAAATGCACGCATTTTCGACAAAAGAGCCTGATGCCAAACTCTGTCAAATGCCTTAGAAATATCAAGTGCAACTATCTTGCTTTCGCCAGATTGATGTACGCTTTGGTTCCACTTTTCGGTGAGACATGCCATCAAATCACCAGTGGACCTGTTGCTACGAAAACCGTACTGCCGGTCATTGAGAAGTTTTCGTGTTTCGAGATATTTCATGAGCTGACGATTTATCAGTGTTTCCATGACCTTGGAAAGAAGGGACGTAAGTGCAATGGGTCTGTAGGAGGAGAGAGAAGATGATTCGCCTTTTTTAGGGACGTGGTGGACAAATGCTGTTTTCCATCTGCTCGGGAAGAGTCCTAAAGTGTAGGATTGATGAAAAAGCTTACGCAGTGGTTTTGTCAGCGAGGAAGAACACCTCTTCAGAAGAAGGGGAGATATACCATCTGGACCAGCGGATTTATGTTTGTTGAGATCTTTAAGTACTCTTGCTACTACACGAGTGCGAAAGTAGATTCGTCCCATTGAAGATTCGACGCACTCAAGTGTAGGCGGAGACAAAGCACAATCTGGGAGTGTTGAGCTGACCGCAAAGTGTGCAGCAAGCAGATTGTCCTTATCCAAAGAGCTGACAGCTGGAATGTCATTGTAAATGAGCGTTGGGATGGAGGATGAGGCGGAATTTCTAATGTTTTTGACGAACGACCAACAATTTTTACTGCCTTTGATACATTGCAGTATTTTTTGCCTCAGTTTTTGGTCGTATAGGAATTTCACACGCTTAAGAAAGGCGTTGCAGTCATTTCTGGCTCGTTTGAACTTTTTTCGGTTTTCCTCTGTCGGGTAGGTCTTGTAGGACCGAAAAAACATTTCTCTAACCCTGGCGGCCTCTTTACAGCTCGAGTCGTACCATGCCTTTTCTTTTGGTTTGATACTCTTCATCCGATGAGGAATAAAGGATCTCATTCCAAAGAGAATGGTGTCTGTAATCATATCAGCAGCGGCATCCACGTCGTTATCGAGGAAGCATAACGACCAGTTAAAATTCCTAAAGAAGCTGTTAAGACCGCTCCAGTTGGCTTTCTCGTATTTCCATACGGTTCTTTTAGGAATTTTTTCTCTAACTGTGTGGTCGGTGTACGAGAAATTAGCTGATATGACACAATGGTCCGACGAGCCTAGAGGGGAGAGCACATCAATGGTGTACTTATCAGGGTGAGAAGTTAAAAACAAGTCCAGGGTGTTGGCGGTATGACTATCAACGTCTGGTATTCGCGTGGGCTCATTTACAAGCTGCGTTATGTTGTTTTCCGCAGCGAAGATCTCAACACACCGTTCTTCGGGTGTTGTCTGTCCAGAATGTCGAAGCCACCCAGAATTGTGTATATTGAAGTCGCCCGTAATAACGATTTCAGTATGAGGATACAGGGATACAATTCTTTGAATGGAGTCAGACAGCGCATCAAACTCGTTAAAGGTTGAATTGCTGTCCAGTTTGGGGCTTCTATAAATAAAGCAGTAGTGTATAATTTGTTTACGGAGATGGAATTTTAACCACATGAAGTTGAATTCCGGATTGGAACATGGATCACATTGTGGTGAAGTTTGGTAAGCTATATCACTACGCACATAAATGGCGAGACCGCGGTGAGAGAAGAATAATGGCACTAGTTCGTAGCCAGGTAGCTTCAGATCAGAATGATCTGAGAGGTGTGGGCGGGGATCTACCTGTGTTTCACTAAGTGCCAAAACAGCTGGTCTGTACTTACAGACGTGAACGAATGCAGAAAAGTGATTACTTTTTAGCCCGCGTATATTGGCTACGTCTACCCTGAATTCCCTAGTCATAATCACAGACAAACACAGAAAACACAAACACCGACGATACTAAGCAAGGCTGCGAAGTGGAAATTTTGACGTTGATTTACCGAATCAAATTGTTGTAGGTGTTATGCCCTTACAACAATATGAAACAGTGCACCAACAAAATTTTCACTCACAACCCCGCTATCCATCAGTTGTTACATACACTCAGCCACTGCCCGTACCATATGGTAAATACAGTAACGGCAGTGACTGAGTGCAAGCAACAGTACTTCGACTAGGAGCGGGTGAGGTGTGTGATATTCACTGTCACTGCACTGCACTTCTTTTTGTTTTTTATATATTTTTTTTTTGCACGCGGGTTTTTTTTTTTTTTTTGCTGCACAGCACACAACAATATTGCGAGTGCACTGGTGGAGCTGTGCACTCGACGGTGGTCGACTCGGTACTCATGTATGTCTTCAATGGTGGCATATTGTTGCAGCTGCTGGTACTACCTTCCGGGGACAGAATTTTGCTTGTAATCAAATAAATTCGCACCGAATAGAACGTGTTCTGCTTCTCAAATTCTAGTTAAAAAACGACCAGACACCAACCACCCAATTGTGTGTATTTTTCGCAAAATAACGCTTTTTCCGTGTCTTCCTACTCCTTCGTCTACTTTTCCACACGGATGGTAGGAAGGGAATATTTTACTTGAGAAGAGGAAATTAGCTCAATCAGAACTTAACTGCCTATCACCTTCGGAACAATGAACGATCTCTGGCTATTATTCCACAATAACCACGTCACAGCACTCACGAGGATATTTAATCGGTTAGCTCTTAAAATAACCAGTCATAAAAAGTCGTTTACCTTCAATAGAAAAATTAGGTTCTGGCTGTTTAATTTTGAAATCAATAATCTAACAAGAAGAATTTCATAATAACTTAATGTACGGGTGGGCCAAAAGTCCCTTTCCTGTGTAAATCTGGAACAACTTTTGAATGAAAAGATAAAAACTCACGAATGTTGAGTTGCAGCTCCTCTATAGTGCGTGGTTTGCTAATGTAAACTTTTTCCTTCAGGTGACCCCATAAAAAAGAATCTAAAGCCGACAGATCAGGCGATCGCGGTGGCCATTCAATATCACCGTTTATTGAGTGATGTATATGTAAGAAAGCACATAAAAGAGCCATTCTCTTCTCGCATAGATTAAGACATAGTTATATGAGAGTTTTTATTAAATAAAGTAATTAGTCTTAGCCCAACTCCCAATGTGTTTAAATGAATCACCTCAAGAACATTGCAGTGGCGACGAGGATAGAAGTGGAAAACCGCGTTGTCGTAATAAAATTGTGAAATTCGGGTATTCTTTGTATAATTCATAAAAGAACTATAATTAAAGAATTTTTAAAGTGGCTAAATGACGGAGTGTGCAAAGTTGTTTATGGGCTCAATCGAATCGTTTACATTGGGTGAAGATTTCAATTTATATGCACGGCGGTTGGATCATTTACTTTCTTTAAACAAAGTGTTAACAGATCCTGAAAAGGTGTCATTTCTTGTAAGTCTGGGCGGTTCAGATTTATATAAAATCCTTATTTCATTGATTGCGCCAAAATTTGAAACCGATTTTACATACGACAAATTAATTGAAAAGCTAAAATTACATTTCGCGCCAAAAAAGAACATTTTCGTTGAGAGCTTTAAATTTTTCAAGAGACAGCAGAAACAATGTGAAAGCATAAATGATTACTTAGTGGAATTGAAACAACTCGTTAATGAGTGTGAGTTCGGGACATTTTTGGAGAGAGCTCTCCTGATACAGTTTGTTTGTGGCCTGATTGATTCCAAAGTTCAAAACCGACTCTTAAATGAACGCGACATTAAAACATTAGACAAAGCAGCACAAATTGCTCTATGCATGGAAATGAGCAATAACAACATCGAGATAATGAGAAGCAGTCATGTAAATTATGTTACAAACCATCATCGAAACAACAACAACAATCGACTCAGTAGATCAAGTTCTTCGCATAGGGCAGAACAAGGAAATTCACTACAGTTCCATCATCGGAAGCCAAGCAAACAATTACATCAACAAAAGGCAGTGCATGATTCGAGGGACAGAAGCAGCAAGAAAAAAAACGTAAAGTGGTATGAATGTGGCCGAGTTGGACATTATGCTAGAAATTGCTATCAGAGAAATAGACGAGTTCATAATATTAACGATATTGCAAAAGGTGAAATAAATTCGTTTATCTTAAGTTATTTAAATTATATGTATGAAGAGAAGAAACCTTTAGTATGTAAGATGAATGTTGAAAATATTTTTTTTGAAGTGGAAGTCGATACGGCAGCTTGTGTTGCAGTGTGTCATGAATCGGACTATTTGAGTTATTTTAGAAATTGCAAATTGGTAAATGAGAAATTACCCTTGAAGCTTTTATCAGGTGATAACGTTGAGGTGGTTGGGAAAATTTCGGTGCATGTTGAAAGTAATCAAGTGTCGCACAACCTTAATTTGATAATTATTAAAAGTAAACATAGGTTTAGGGCACTTTTGGGAAGAAATTGGATAGATGTTTTATACCCGGAGTGGAGAAAATACTTTAATGAGAAAAGTAGAATGGTTCATAAGATCGAGACCTTGAAGGAACTTCCAGAAAGTATAGTTACTAAATACTCGTTAATATTTTCAAAGAGTAATAAATCGGTGATAAAAAAGTTTGAGGCCGAAATAGATCTTGTGCAAGACGCTTATCCAATTTTTTTGTAAAGCATATTCCGTTCCATTTGGATTAAGAGACAAGGTTAAAGAGGAGATAGAAAGGTTGTGTAGTGTAGGAGTTTTGATACCGGTAAAAAGGAGTAGGTGGGCAAGTCCGTTGGTGATTGTGAATAAAGGAGATGGTTCGGTTAGGTTGTGTGTGAATTGTAAAAGAACTGTGAATAAATTTGTTGAAATGGAGCATACTGTAATTCCTCGGATTGACGATATATTAGCAGGGTTAGCTGATTGGAAATATTTTTGTAAGCTAGATCTTACAGGGGCTTATTTGCAAGTACGAGTACCATTGTCAGAGCGATCGCAAGAATTAATGACAGTCAACACACACATTGGATTGTTCAAATTTACAAGGCTGGTTTTCGGGCTAAAAACAGCTCCTCAAATATTTTCGGGAATTATTAATGAAATATTAAAAGGTCTCAACATGGCTCATATATATTTTGATGATATACTGATAGGTGGTAAGGATAGAGAAGACTGTGTGGAAAATTTAATTTTTGTTTTAGATAGGCTGTTAGAGTTTAATGTTAAGGTGAACTTGAACAAATGTGAGTTCATCAAAGAAGAAATTGAATACCTTGGATACTGTATTAGTCCACGAGGCATATAACCAAGTACCAGCAAGTTGGAAGCAGTCTTAAAAGCACCTGAGCCAGTTAACAAAACGCAGTTAAAGTCATATCTAGGTATAATTAACTATTATAACAAGTGTATTCCAAATCTTTCGGGAGAACTTTCAGTTTTGTATCAATTGACATCGGTCAATAAGCCATGGGTTTGGAATGAGAGCCACAGAAAAGCGTTTCAGAAAAGCAAAGATTTAGTGTTAGGGATTGATGTATTAACGCACTATGACCCTAAGAAACCGATTATTATTTCCGCAGATGCCAGTCCGTATGGCGTAGGGGCGGTCCTATCTCATTTAGTTGATGGAGTAGAACGTCCCGTTATGTTCATGTTAAGTACACTAAGCTCTGCAGAAAGGAACTATTCGCAATTGCATCGGGAAGCTTTGGCAATTGTTTTAGCGGTTCAGGCCTCTTCAGGCTATTTTCGGTGAGAAAAAATATATTCCCTCAGTAGCAGCAAATAGGCTCCACCGGTGGACCATTATGCTGTCGATGTACAAGTATTCAATAAAGTACAGAAAAGCGTCACAGATTGGAAATGCAGATGCTTTGTCGAGGTTGCCTCTATCGGATAACACAGAATTTGAGGACGACAGTATCAATTCCTTAAACATATCGGATTTTCCTTTGAGGGTTGAGGATGTTCGCCGGGAGACAAAAAGTGATAAGGTGTTACAGGAAGTTTATAAATTTGTCAAAGACGGATGGCCAGATGTTGTGTCTATTGAAATAAGATCATATTTTTTGAAAATATTTTCGTTAGCAACCGAATCTGAATGTTTATTTTACGGGGACCGAATAGTAGTACCAAAAGCCTTGCAACCTAAAGTTTTGGAATTAGTGCATGAAGGGCATATTGGGGTAGTTAGGGCAAAATCTTTAGCACGCTCATATGTATGGTGGCCAAATATTGATAGGGACGTTGACACATTTGTCTTACAGTGTGTGGTGTGTCAAGTATCACAGAATTCTAAAAAATAGGTTTTGAGTACGTGGCCTAGTTCAAGCTATCCCTTCGAAAGAATACACCTGGATTTTTGCACAGTTGACAAAATGTCTATTTTGGTAGTAGTCGATACCTATTCCAAGTGGATAGAAGCGTTCACAATGCACACTACTACAGCAAAGAGTGTAATTGAGCGTCTAAGAGGCATTTTTAGTACGTTTGGCTTACCGACATATATTGTAAGTGACAATGGGCCACCTTTTTGCTCAAAAGAATTTATCTCGTTCTGTACGTCAAACGGTATTGAAGTATTGAAGCCACCACCATATCATCCTCAGTCAAATGGTATTGCAGAACGGGCGGTTCAAACAATGAAGAGTTCTTTTAGGAAAATGTTGGTAGACCCAAAAGTACGTATGTTACCATGGAATTTAAAGTTAAACAAATTTCTGATAAAGTATAGAAATACCCTTTGCACCGTAACAAAATTATCACCTGCAAACATGTTGTTCCAATTTAATCCTAGAACATTGCTTGATTTAATCCGAGGAAATGGATCAGATAACTAAAAAATTGTGTGCAGCGATCGTATTTTGGAAACACAGCAACATAAGCCGACGACTTATGATTTTAAAGTAGGAGAAACCATATTGTATCGAAATATTTTTTCAAATTATGTTAAATGGTTACCAGCTAAAATAGTTAAGAAACTATTTTAGGTATTTAATATTTGTTAACGGTATTACTAAGCAAGCGCATATAGATCAGATGAAGAAAAAGAAGATTAAAGAAATTCGATTTCTTTCGTGTCCAATTGTATAAAATAGAAATATACGAGTACGTAAAAGACGACAGTCTCATGATGATAAAGTAACAGATGATTCATATATGCGTACCCGAAGCAGGGCTAAAAAGTTTAAGAAGAACCTCATTAAGAATGATTCTTTAAAACAATTGTTGAATTAAAGTTAATTTTGGACAAGTCGTTTTAGAAAATGAATTTATTTAGTTATATTTCTATGGATTAATTTACATTATTTTGCTCTTTAAATTGTTCAAGTATTTCATTATACTGTATTGTTAATTTTTTTTAAAGGGGGGAGAGAATGATGTATATGTAAGAAAGCACATAAAAGAGCCACTCTCTTCTCTCATAGATTAAGACATATATAATGCGATTTGGGAATTTTTCGCGCAAACCTTTTATTGTCTCACGAGCGGTGTAAGCGGTAGCTCCATCTTGCTGAAACCACATGAGCTCAACATTCTTGTCTGCTTGCATGTGTGGAAAAAAGAAGTCCTGAAGCATTGTTCCCTTAGCGATGCGCATTAACTGTAACGCTTGCACTGGCATCATTTTCAAATAAATATTCCACACCAAACAGTAACACGAAGTGAGTGTAGGGGACGTTGATGGAGATTTTCGGGATTCTGTGTGCCCCAGAATCTGCAATTTTGCTTGTTTACAAATCCACTCAGATGAAAGTGTGCCTCGTCGCTCATCATAAAATTTCCTAAAAATTCTTGGTCATTTTCTCCAAACGTTTTTCTGAGTTACCAGGATTGAGTTGTTGGCTATAGGGATATAGGCGCAGATCTTTCCTCAAAATACGATGAATCGTGCCACGCGATATGCCTAACCGTCATACCGTATACCCACAGCCCCTTTCGCCACCCAACGTTAAATTTACCCAAAAGAATATAGACACAACAGAATGCCGCAACGCGCTCTCTAGGCTAAGGGACAAAAAGATATATGAAAATATACGTCTCTTTCTCGCATATATTTGCGACAAATCCGACTCTGTTTGCTTTGAGGGAAAAGCCAAAACAAGTGTCATGATCTCCATCCAACAGGAAGGTCTTCCTACGAATATATCTAGTCTCAGAAAGCAGCTTTACATAAGGTACTACGAAATCTTCGACACACCTCCTCAAAAGGTTGCGGATGACCTCGCTGCTTTCCGCAGCTATGCACAGAGTTGTCGTTCCTAACTTGCCTTCTTTGCCTGCATCTCATCTACAATCCCCTACTCCTCCACGCAACAAACTACCTCTTACATTTACTACCAAAACGTAAGAGGCTTGCGCTCTAAAACTCGTGGTGTCTTGTCTAAATCACACGGTCTCTCTTTCGACGTCTATGCTCTTACAGAAACCAATCTGATCCCCGACATAAAGAGCCAGGCGCTATTTCCATCTTCTTATAATGTTTTCCGAGATGACGATTACTCTCTCCCTATGTTTAATCCCTAAAGTTGATTCTCCATGTAGAGGTGTCCTAGTTGAGATTCACAATAACCTCAACTCTTCTCTCATCGCTATCTCTTCGTCTGTTAAACTTGACTTTGTTTCAATTAAAATAACACTTCCCAACAGGTCCCTGTACGTTATGTGTTGCTACATTCTCCCAGCTCAACCTATCGAATCCTACATCCTTGTTATTAAAGCAATTGACCAACTAATTGACCTAAGTGATTCCATAAACGATATCCTTATCTTTGGTGACTTTAATCTGCCCCTGCTAAAGTGGATTCCATCGGATGATCACTTATTTTTTACTGCGTCAAACGCCAGTTCATCCAAGGAATGTTTTTTCATTGATAGCATAACTGACTCAAGCCTGTGCCAAGTAAGTCGCGTCCCTAACTCAATCGGTAACCGTATTTTCGCTAGCGATGCTATTAACTCCATAGTAAAGTTCTGTCCCTTTATCCTATCAACTGTCGGCAACTTTCACCCCTCTTCTTCTCTCAGTTTTCGGTAACTCTCCATCCCAGCCCACTTCTTCAGCTACCATATCTTCTTACAACTTCCATAAAGCTAATTTTCGCAAAATCAATACCTATCTTAGCAAAAGTTATTTTGATTTTACCAACCTATCCTTATCTGATACTGTCTCCATTTTCTACAGTGAAATATTTAATTCCATTTCTCTCTACGTCCCCTTTTCACGGCATATAATATCATCTATTTCCGCTCCATGGTACAACAGAAGACTTCGCTCTTTACGAAACAGACGAAACAAATTACGGACAGTTTTTCTTCGCAACAATTCTTATTATGACTACTCTAACTATCTGGGAACTTACCTGCAATTCACCCAGCTCTATAACTGCCTCCATCAGCGCTTTCTCGACACAGTGCAAACCAACCTTATCAAGGATCTTAAGACATTTTATCAATTCGTCAACTACAAAAGAAATTCAGACGATTGGCCCCCCTCTCTCTGGTTTGATAATATATCATCGACCGACCCACATATTATTGCCTACTATTTTGCAAACTTTTTTAAACAGTCATTTGCAGACAACTTCTTCGTACCCGACTCCGTCTATTTCAATTAATTTCCGAATTTCTCCATTGGCCCCTCTCTCTCAACCTTTTGATCGCATCCTTATCGAGGAAAAGTTACAAAATCTCAATGATGAATTTGTATCCGGTCCAGATGGGCTCCCAGCAATATTTCTCAAAAAGTGTGCCATCTTTCGCAACCACTTTCCTCCCTCTTTCTTCTGTCCCTTACACAAGGGGAATTTCCCCAAGTTTGGAAGACCTCTTTCATAACATCGATTCACAAAAAGGGATCAAAAAATGAAGTAACCAACTACCGTCCCATTGCTAAGCTTTCTTACATACCTAAAATTTTCGAAAGTTTTCAGTGCAAGTCACTTATATCACGCAGTCAGCACGGATTTCTACTACAAACTTAGTTTAATTTGTATCCTTTGCGCTTTCAGCCCTAGAAAATGACAATGAAATTGACGTTATTGCTACAGATTTCGCTAAGGCCTTCGATAAAATATCACATCAACTGATCCTTTTCAAATTGTCTTCCCTCGGTTTTGACCCCATATTGTTAAAATTGATATCTTCTTATCTGGAGAACCGTTACTATAACGTTCGCTTTAGGTCAGCCTTCTCAACTCCGTTTTTAGCCACTTCTGGTGTCCCACAAGGCATCCATCTAGGTCCCCTCTTTTTTATTTGAACTATAAACGATCTTGAGAAGATTATCAAAAACTGCTCCGTATCCATTTACGCCGATGACACTAAGTGCTCCCAAAACTATTTCTTCATCCCAAGACTCTATTCTCCTTCAAGAAGACCTCGACAAGGCTTTCCACTTGGTGTCTAAACAATTGCTTTGAATTTAATGTCTCCAAATGCCAATCTCGTAAGTCCAATCAATCTCCCCCAATTTTCTGCATGACCAACCTCAATCTCTTCGCGACCTTGGAATTTTATTCGATATAGAGTTCAACGAATCGAGAAAATGGAGTGACCCATTTATCTTACCTCCCTATCGCGTCCGCCTCAAACTTCTTAACCTGAATACCCTCGAAAAACGCAGAGACGTAACTGACATTTTCTTTTTTTCATCGACTGCTATCCGGTTCTGTAGACTACGCTTCCCTTTACAATTCTATTTCGTTCAACACTAACCCTCGTAATTTAAGCTGTCCTCGTCTCTTCTATATCCCAACCCACCGCACCCCTTATGCCTCTAACGAACCAATCTTCCGCATGCTCGTAACGTCGTAAATTTCATATTCTCTACCACTCCCTTACTTCCTAACCCTTAACTCTTGTTAGTTCTAAATTCCCAGTTTTTAAGTTAGTTTAAGCTTTCATTAAGCGAAGTTAATAGGGCCGTTAGCCCCCACTAAATTAACTGTGTTGAACGTCGTCGAGTCCATGCTTTAGGATCGGCTGCAACACTTTCACTACTGTAACTGAACTGAATGTTTTCGGTCGATGGTCCATAACGAGGTCTACCGATACGCCTAACATCGTCAACGTTCCCATATTGCTCAAATTTGGCCATTATTGCACGAATATTGGAAGCTGTTGGAGCATTTCGAACTCCATAAAACTGCCGGTATTCACGTTGAGTGTAAATTATTGTTTTCCAAAAATAATACGACGATTTGTGTTCGTTGTGCGGTCGTGTAGTGCTCCATGTCAAATCTCCCAAGTTTTATGTCTGCAACAAAAAAAAATTATTTTCAAAAATATCTATAAATAAAAGAGGAAAGGGACGTTTGGCCCAGCCTGTATTATAGCAATTTCCTTCACCTACCTTTGATCTGTGTTTTGTTATTGCATTCTGTCTATACTCGTAGTATCACCCCACAATCAACCCTTTTCTTTACACTTTATCGCGATACAATGTGTTCATATATCCGACACTACATAGTTTTTGTAACTAAACATTATAAAACATTGAATTGGAGCTATTAGGCTTTTTTTTATTGAATATTGGGATTGAGCCCATTCTTTCTACATAAACGCATACACGTTGGACCTTTTCACGAAATTTTCGGTGACATTATGACATAATGTCGTCTCAATTTCATCAATGGCGCGTCGAATCTCACCTTTCATTTCAGGAATTGCTCTTGGGTTATAGACAGACGCCTACTCTTTGAGGCATGAAAAATCTACAACAACTGCTCAAAAAGTAGAGGAACATCTCTGAGAGGTCAATGACTAAAGACTGGTTACTGACGCCGAAATGTTCTAGCACCTAATTGTGTTAGGTGAAACAGTAACCTGTAATGCTTGTGGTGAGAATAATAACAACACGGCGGAGCACTATCTCTGTGAGTATTCGGCCTGCAGGTACTCGTTGGGAAAGCCTGCTGATGATGGGAATGCTCTTAAGATAGACACCTCATCTTTCTTCGAAGATTAGCAAATTCCAATAAAAGGAACATACAAGTACTACAGCCAAGGATTACAAGCCGGTATACTTATTTAAATTTTGTTGAGGCATGCGATTTCTTAAAACTACAAACCACCCCCGCATCCTTGTGCCTCTTTTTCTTCTAAAACACGAACCAAATTTAATTGGAATAACAAGAAGTCATTTACGATCACAAATATCCGAAATATGTTACCATCTCAAAAGCTTAAGAAAACTGCTCAGCAATTAAAAAACAAAAAACAAAAATAATAAAAATAACACTTAAGAAATATTATTTATAGATGGCAACAACGATGTCTGAGAATATTTCTACTTTTGCAGAAGTTTTTCACGGCAAATAGACTTATCAATCATTTGCTATGGTTTTCGAAAGTCACCATCCTTCACCACCACCACCAACTGTCGCAATCTAAGTGGAATAAATGTAAAGGACCTGAAGAAATGGAAAACTTTCATCATCAACGTCACGCAATGGATGAAGAGTGGTACGGGAAATATTATAGAACTAGTACATGTCAAATGCTTTCAGCAAAGGGAAGACATTTCAAAGTACAAATTGGATATTTCCACTGAAACAAACAGCAAAAGTATCACAAACGGGCGTTGAGGATTAATAATACAAGGCAACGAGTAATGAATTCGTAACAAAGACAACGTGAAGAAAGATTCCATTTTAACGATTTATAGGCTGAAGGACAAGAGAAATTGAAGAAATTGGAGAAACAACACCATTATCACCTGAACTGGAATCTGTGCTGCTGCGTGTCGTAACATCGTAAGGACATTGGGTAATAATTGCTATGTACATTAAGGCTTCGTGTTAACAGGTTGGCATTCCATTGTGTGTACTGGAGTGAGCTTGTTTAAAATTTCAGATAAAAGTGCTGAAACTAGTGACCGTATTCATTTCCATGTGATACTTTAGTGATCAAAAGAAATCACGCTCGTCAGATGGAATTTTGCGCTTAAAAGTTTTCGGAGGAAATCTTCATGCATCAAAAGGACAATTACAATAGGAATGAAAATATTTCTTGTTAGTAAAATTTTCATTTCTTTTGAATTTATTGGAGCATTTCAATCGCAAAGATTGGTTAACATTTTTAGTTGCAACACAAGATCAAGTTGAGTTTACTCTTCTCAAAACTGCGACAATACGTCTCACACTACCGGCCTCACTCTAAGCTTATCACGGCAATCATCCCGCGATACTGTAGGTCGATGCATTATTAGAAGGATTAAATGTGCACAGGGAGGAGAACATTTCATTGGTGGTCTGATCAATGCAGATGGAATATGTAATGACGGTACAGAAGTAAACAGAAGCTTACTGCTACTATGACGAATGGCAGTCACATTCACGGTAACCAAAAATGATTTTTATTGACTGGAAATTCTACAAAAATCTCTGTGCTGTAGTCGGCTCAGCTTAACCACCTAAAACCAGACTGAAAAGGACCTACATACGGTAGGTAAAATCTTGTATTCGATGTTATGGAAATGTATTCATCTTAAGTTGGCCCAGTTTAGAGAATCCTTACTAACTCAATCCCAATCTTTACAAATTTTCAACACCAACCGAACTCTACTCTAATGTTCCCATTATGATCTGTGGATGCTTCTGTTCAGTTTTTTCGTCCATGGAAAGTGGTTTACGCATTTTCGTAAAACTTCCCAACATCATCTTACCCCGTGGTGCAACAAAAAAACTAGCCAAACTCAGAACAGAGACTAGAAAGCTCTTCAACAAGGCTAAACGTAATGGTGAATGGGAACTATACAGAAGAACACTCGCCATGTACAACCAAGAAATTAGAAGCGCAACGAGAAAATCGTGAAGAAACTTCTGTCATACAATCGATGACAGCAGAAGTTGTGTCCGCACTCATAAAATACTCCCTAAGCAATGAAAAAACCTGATGGGTATCAGCCCCCTTCACAAATATCAGTATGCCTACCAACTTCGAAAATCAACCACATACGCCCTACAAAATCTTACCACAAGCATTGAAAAATCTCTCAGTGATAAAGAGGTAGTGGGTGGTTGTTTCCTCGATATAGAAGGAGCATTTAACAACACAGAACTCTCCCAGATATATAAAGGCATTCAAAACATGGGAGTTGACGACACCACATGTAAGTAGATAAAATGTATTCTAGAGGACAAAACAATAAAAACCTCATTAGGCAGCAATAAACTCAGTGTGATAGCCCTCAGGGAGGAGTACTATGGTCCATTGTAGTTAATGCACTACTGATTATAATCAGCAATGATGGCTTCTATGTCCAAGGGTATGCAGACGACATTGCTATCCTAATCAGAGGTAAATTCGGATCGCCTTCAGAGGGCTTTAAATCTAGTTGCTGAATGGTGCACAAAAGTTGGCCTCAAAGCCAATCCCAAGAAAAGCACCATTATTAGATTTAGTAAAACTCTCTTCAGAGAGTTCTCAACGGAAGTCAAATATCTAGGAATCACACTGGATCAAAAACTTACGTGGAGCACTCATATTTCTAAGACTATTGACAAGGCCAGGATTTCACTATGGACCGACAAAATTCTAGCTGGAAAAAATTGGGGACTTAATCCCAAAATAACACTATGGATATACACGGCAATAACGTGACCTATTATCACGTATGAAGCCGCCGTTTAGTGGGATAAAGCAACGCAGAGGTCAACACAGGACAAACTCAACAAACTACAGAGACTAGCCTGTGTCTGCGCAATCCTAAACATCGCACGTCTTCATCTGGAACTCATGAAAGAAGCAATGACAAATGCCTACATGCTCATCACACAAGATGAATCCAATTCCAAACTAGTTCATGTTGCAGTTCTTTATGAATTAAAAAAAAAAAACCAACTATTGTACTTGGAATATATTTAATAGACAAATGTCTACCACTATATACGAGTAACTTTCGGTACAATTTTAAGGTTGCACATGGGAACAGGAAAATCCAACATTTGATAAGGATGGTACATTTGATACATGCCAGTTTAGATAGAAGCAGCTCCGTATTTCAGGCTGAAATCCATGCAATAGAGCTTTGCATCCGAGAGAATCTAAACAGACATATAACAAACAAAAACATTTAGATTTTCTCCGATAGCAGAGCAGCCCTACTTGCAATTACCGCCTTTGAAATAAAATCAAAACTGGTCTGGGACTACCTTCAACTCCTACAACTACTGGCCACCACAAATAAAATTCACGCGGACATGAAGGCAATGAAAAAGGAGATGAACTAGCCAGGAAGGAATCCGCATGGACTCATTCTCATCGCATTCTGTGGGCTATCACTTAACAATATAAAAGGAAGTATTAAAACGTGGCTAAAGAAAACAGACAAGTCAAAAAATGTATGCCAAACTGTTGCCAGAACAAAACAAAACAACTACTACAACTACAATAGTAGTCAGATTCGAGTGACTACAGGCTTTCTCACAGGACACTGCCGTGTGAAAAAATACCTTATTACCATACAGACAAGACAACACATGCAGACTGTGCAACTGTGGAATCGTGGATGAGCTCTAAGTGAAGGATATCACAATAGACCCATTTGTGGCCGCAGTGATCTGGGATTCCTTATACCACCTCTTACTACATAGTCTCTTGCTTTTAACGTAAACGGCTGTCGTGTAGACTTAATTTTATGGGATGCCCATACATCCATGGGAGCATCGCCCTTCGTCATTCCATTGATACCAATTCGGAACTGTGTTGGAGGCACAAGTTCCACTCTTTGTATGAGTTGAGGCCGACCTAAAACCTCTTAGTCCCCCCTGGTATAATCGCAAGCTTCGTTCCTTACGAAATAAGAGAAATAAGTTATGGGCTGTTTTCCTGCGTACCAGATCCTTTACCGACTATTCCAACTATCTTGGTGCTTATCTTCATTTCACCGAACTTTACGATTCCCTTTACCAGCGCTACCTTAACAATGCGCAAGTCAACCTTATAAACCACCCTAAGTCCTTTTTCCAATTTGTTAACTACAAAAGAAAGTCCGATGGTTACCCTCCTTCCCTCTCTTTCAACAACAGGTCATCAACCGATCCACTCACCATTGCCAACCTATTTGCCACATTTTTTAAACAATCCTTCACCAACGACTCCTTTGTACCAGATCCATCCTATTTTAGTTACCTACTGAACTTCTCTAATGGCCCACTTCTCTCTCATATTTTTGATCCGTCTCATATCGAACATAAATTACACCAACTCAATGACGAATTCACACCCGGCCCAGATGGCCTCCCTGCCATATTTCTTAAAAAATGTTCTTCCTCTCTTTCCCTTGCCCTTTCTAATCTCTTCCGTCTATCCCTTTCACAAGGAGAATTTCCTCAGGTTTGGAAAACCTCCTTCATAACCCCGATCCACAAGAAAGGATCAAAGAATGAAATAACCAACTATCGTCCCATCGCTAAACTCTCCCATATACCCAAACTCTTCGAAAGTATTTTGTATGAAGCTCTAAGCTTCCAATGCAAATCACTTATTTCCCCTAGACAACATGGCTTCTTAAAGGGTAGGTCAACCACCACAAATCTCGTTGAATTCGCATCCTTTGCCCTCTCTGCCCTAGAGAATGGCAATGAAGTCGATGTAGTTGCAACCGATTTTAGCAAAGCCTTCGATAAAATCTCTCATCGGTTAATTATATTTAAATTGTCTGCCCTCGGCTTTGAACCCATATTGTTAAAATGGATATCCTCTTACCTTGAAAACCGTTTTTACAGTGTTCGTTTTAGGTCAGCCCACTCCGCTCCATTTTTGGCCACATCTGGAGTTCCACAAGGCAGCCATCTCGGTCCCCTTCTTTTTATATTAACCATAAATGATCTCGATATGATCATCAAACACTCGTCTGTCTCCCTTTACGCCGACGATACCAAATTTTTCAAAACCATTTCCTCTCCCCATGACTCTTTCCTCCTTCAACAAGATCTTGATAGTTTCTCGATCTGGTGCCTCAAAAATTCTTTGGAACTTAACATCGCCAAATGCCAATCCATCACCTTCTCACATAAGCGGAACCAATCTCCTCCCCGACTCTATCTTCTCCATAACCAACCTATCTCCTCCGTACAGTCTCTTCGCGACCTTGGCATTTTGTGTGACAGCGAGCTCAACTTCCGTTTACATATGGATGAGATAATCCACAAAGCCAACTCTGCACTAGGTTTTGTAAAACGGTGGTCCAAAGAATTCACCAACCCATACGTGACCAGGTCCCTCTATATTACCTTTGTTCGCCCCCTCCTAGAGTACGCCAGTCAAGTATGGTCCCCATATCATCGTGTTCATATCTCGAGAATTGAAAGCATTCAGCGTCGTTTTCTTCGATTTGCTCTTCGAGGTATGCTCTGGGACGATCCTTTTAATCTGCCCCCCTATCAAAATCGTCTCAACCTTATCAACTTAAACACCCTCGAAGATCGCAGAGATGCAGCAGACTTTCTCTTCATTCATCGACTCCTTTCAGGTCACGTTGAATGCGCGTCCCTTCACAACTCCATTTTCCTCAACACTAACCCTCGTAATCTACGTACCCCTCGATTCTTCTATCTACCAACCCACCACACCTCCTATGGCGCGAACGAACCAATCTCCCGTATGCTACGTCAAATCAACTCAAACCCTACCGTCTTTGACTTTCACCGCACCACTTCCTACCTCAAATCTGTTCTCCTTCACCACTCCAACCAACCTTAGTTTTAAGTTTTAGTTTAAGTTTATTTTTTAAGTTATAGCTTGTATTAAGCCGAATAAATGGGGGCATTCGCCCCCACCAAAATTAAATTAAATTAAAAAATTACTTCTCTTAGAGTCACAACATCCAGTACTTATAGTATTGCAACTCCACATTGGGTGAAAACCAACAGGAAGACCCTTCCCGCGATTTGGGTTTAAACCACAGCCGCCATAACGCTCGCACAATGCGGCCTACCTCTACAAGTCAGGCTCGGACCGAGATCCGGGGTGCTCCTGACTCCCATGGTACCGTGATTTAAGTCCTGATAGGGATTACCGGTTGTCCAGCCGCCAACAAGACCTATGACCGGCAACTTGTAACTGATCAAATCGTAGCAACCTTCGGTAGCGTCATCTGAAGATGTTTACGATAAGACCAATACTTTGCTTTGCCCCCGCTTTTTATTATACGACGTCATTTATGGGCGAAGCCTTGATAACTGGGCGGGGGCCCAACACCTCTTACTACAATTTAATCTAATCTAATCCCAACATCATTTCTGCAGAAACATTATCGAATCTTACTTTTTTCTAAAAAAAAAACGATTTGCAACCCTTCATTTGCTCAGAGCAACACTCGTCCTTTCTTGCAGTAATATATTCCACCAATTTCGCTACATGCGCTGGCCGACACTCTTCGTCAAAAAGTGGATTTCGTCATGAGATGCGGCGCCTCTAGTGGCCTTTTGACAATGTTGCCACTGTTCTAGTGCGCTTGACGGAGTCAGCATAGGACTTCTGGAAATATTCGATCAGGATATGCTCTATCAGCTTCTTGTGATTACCGCTGTTCAATTATTCGCATTCAGACCTTGTCTGCAACAAATTTATGGTCTAAGTCAATGGTGGCTCCTCTTTATGTTGCATAACTAGCAATGTGAGCAATCTGGTTGACGCTTTTTTGATCGGGAGACTGCCAGGTTCCATTGTGGAAGCTGAGATGTAGGAAACCGTATTCCAACTGTTGCACCAAAGATGCCGTTCTTTCCCAACCTGGCCTTCAAATGACGTTAGGACGTTGGACGTTGATCATAAGTTTGATCGAAGACCTCGTAAAATATACGAGTATCTTTGGCAAAGTATTTTTTTTATTTATGGGAAGCTGATTATATTGGCGAATTCTTTAGTCTGAACGCTGATTGTCCGAAGCTTCAAACTTCTAAATTCTTGATCAGATAACAAACTACGTTAACGTTGACTCTGCAATCTAGGCCAGGTAACCTGATGACGGCACAGTCCTCAACCTGGAGGGCCAGATTATTCAGATGATAGTACCAGTATCCCACTATTTCGAGTGAAAAATGGATGGAGCTCAAAATGCCGTGGCTGTATCTACCTCTGACTTCGCCCTTAACTCTTAACTATTTTCGGAGTTTCGACGCCAAAACATCCGTATTTTCCTATGCCTGGATGTTCACCCAGCAGTGTTTCTTTATGCGTTGGCTTCGGACCGGCTACGCCCAATTCTATTAAATGGTGAAATGTTATTCTCAGTTTACTGTCAGATCAAGGAGAAAACAATATTCGTTTATCTTCGGATGTGTATGATTGTTTTGCCGTGACTGTGAGGTGGGAAGAGAAATCCATCACTCAAAGACTTATGAATGTAGAGTATCGCTTCAAGAAGAAGGAGCAAAATACGCTATGCTATGAAAAATTCAACGATCTACCACGTAGTCCACGAAGAAAAAGAAACAGCTAAATGTCAGAGGTAAATAAAGTTCTTAGATGTCAGGGAAACTTTGTTTTAAAACAACATATGTAGATATGGAAGCCTCTGGTGTACGGGTTCGCCCAAAAAGTTCATTTCTCTCTTCCGAGAATGCCAAACGGATGAAATACAATAATATAACACATTTCCTAATATTACAACATTTATCCGAAATTAATTTGTCATGTCGCCGAAAATAATGTCCATTTGGAATCGGTTCGCAACAATTGTTGCACACGTCTTTGTACGTTTTTCATTTATTTCATTTAAAACGACATCGTCGCTCTCAAGCCCTATAAAAATTTAGTTATCTGCAGTGAAGCAGGGCCCCCCTCCCCCCCTCGCTATTTTGCGCGTAATAAATCCTAGGAAAGACAAAAGAAAAAAAAAACTGTTTGTCTTGATTTCTTTGAATTAAGTGAATTCCGGAAACCACCGGGGGATGCCAGGATAAAGACAATACATTAATAATACATTAAGTAGCGCACAGGGGATTGGGGAAGTCCCTGTCGGGATTAGGTGGGTTGTAGTCGCCCTTATTGTATCAACTTACTGATATGAATGTTACGTATACCACGCATAGACTTCTAGGGGAGTTGTTGCTCAGTTCTGTTGTTCATCTTATCTGATGCCACTTTTCGCAGAAGTCATAACTTGGCTTTTATTTTTGAACACAAAAGTATGTTTATGATAATATGCGGTGCTTGGATTTGCTTGGATTTTTGTTTTCAAAGACGAGAGGATGTTGCTGTTGCCATTGCGTAATGCGATGTTGTTCCATTCTTGTTATATACTCGTATTTAGTATCTAAAGACAAAAACAGCAATTTGTTTTGTTTACGACTTGTGATGGCATTATAAACTTTATTTGGATATCAATGCGGGAGGCAACATTTATTTCAGAAGAATTAAGCTACGTTAGCCTTTAATTCTTCTTAGTATAATCTCCTGTATCTACAGGTTGTTGCAAAGTGATTACAGTGCTAAAAATAATTGTTAATTGTAACAGACTTACGAATGAATGGTATCCTGAAAAACCGAAGCTCTTACTTGTTCTATTTTAAATTATGCACTAAAGACACAAGGACTCTCTTTTTTCTTTGGAACGCGTTATAAGCCAGCGCTGAATTCAAAGAAGAGCTGTGCACTTGGTGGCTTTATTCTTGGAACTCACAGTACCTCAACTTATAAAGTGTAATAAGTGTAAAGAGACGATATTACTAGTTGGAAAAGCGCCCTGATGGATCTCATAGACAGTAAGGTAAGCAGGCTTGCTGCAGTCATATCTTCTGAGAAAATTCAACTTTGTGGCATTAACATTTATTTATATTCTTGGTCAGAACATTTGAATGGACTTTAGTCTTATCCAAAGAACCTACCTAAGGCTCTTTCATTCAACAGAAGGCTAAAACAGATAAGGGGGCTTCCTAACAACAGACAAAGTGAACTCAAGCAAGTCCAGATCTATTGCGATAGATGCATTCAATATAAGAAGAAGGATTTTCAACGTTAAGCAACTGTTTAAAAATGAGCCTTGAGGAGAGTGCAAGCAATTTCAATACATTTCCCCACCAAAATACTCACTATTAGATCTTCGGAATAATCCATTTCCAACCGTTGACTCAGGTTGATTCATAGAATCATTTGGCTGAAGCCAAAAAGATGAGACAAAGTTGTACATCGTACGATAGCAATCACAAAAATTTATAATAGCCTTTGTCGACTTACCTCACCTTACCAATTTAGATATTATACTTGATGTTGAATGTCGACGAGCACATGTGGCCAATCAAGGAGCAAACCGAGGCAGCATTCCCACTATTTCAAAGCTCCCTTTTAAAGGATTGATCTTACATATCGGCGAGCAATGTCCATTCAACAAGCAAACTAGGCAGCATTACTTATGAAAAGACTACTCGAGAGGTCTGCAAACTGTCTAGGGAAACTAATATTTATACCGGTTTCTTAGAAAGTTCTTGTCCTAAAAAGAACGGAAATAGATCATTATTTGGAATTATTTAGAGTTCAATATACAGGGTATTCCAATAGGGACTTCCGTACTTTGACATTTCTGTTCTGCCAAGTCACCATGGACTGACATAGCGTTCAACAACACGTGCAAATGATAAAATTGTTTTATCAAATTGGATGTCCTGTTCGGGCAAAGTTCCGCGCGCTTCACCCATTTCACGGTCTTCATAATCCTCCTACTGAGGGAACTATTCGCAGTATGATAAACCAACAACGTACGTCGACGAAACCCAAATTCTGACAAGAAAACATCGCAGCTGTCGGTAAGAGTGTTCAGGAGAATCCGAAGCAGTCGATTTTGCGTCGCTCACAAGAACGCCTACTTTCGCAGACCACAACTTGGCGAATTTTGCATCGTGACTTGGGCTCTGGGGTAGTTGGAAACTAAAAAAAAAATCCAATGCATACCGAAAAAGTCACTGTTTGGTGTGGATTTTAGACGGGCGGCTTCACCGGTCCATATTTCTTTGAGAACGACGTTGGCCAAGCCATCACCGTCAACGGCGAGCACTATAGGTCGATGAGTACCAACTTCTGTTGGCCTGAATTGGATGATATTGACACGAGAGAGGTGTGGTTTCAAGAGGACAACGTTACGTGCCACACAACTCACGCTACATTAGAAATTCTGAACGAGCGATTCGAGGGCATGGTTATCTCACGTGGAGGTGATGTGAAGTGGCCACCGAGATCATGCGATTTGACCCCGTTAGACTTTTTCTTGTAAGGTTTTCTGAAATCACAGGTCTATGAGAATAAGCTACAATAACCCATGCCATCGGTCAAATTCAGCCTGATTTATGCGCCAGAGTCATGGAAAATTGGACATTTTGGATGCGCGCCACCCAGAGAAGCCGCGGCGAACATTTGAACGATGTTCTATTCCAGACATAATCGCATCGATAGGCCTTTCAAACGAATAAAAAATTTCGATGATACTCGTATCTCACACACACTAGTTAAATTTAAATATAGGAAGCGCTTTATGAAAGACCCTTTACGTAATCCTACTGAGATGCTTCTAAACTCGAAAGGAATCCTGCAGTACTGCAGAGAATAAACAAGAAGTTCTGCGGACTTTTGAATGACTAAAGCCAATGAATGACTGGTAGTGCGGTACTTCGTTTCGTAATGCCGGTTTCCCAACTGAATCACTCAAAACAGTCAAAACGGACTTGATTATGTATACACCAACTCTATTGCAAAGTCTGATGGGAAAAGGTATGTCTTGTAGATAGAACCTTAGCATCTTTTCGCCGATCGTAAAGATTCTCTAATATCTGTCAACTACAATATAAGCAGGAACTAAAAGTCATCTTACGATTACGATTTTCTTATTTTTTTAAATAGCGCGCGCTCAAGGGTTTAAAGTATCCTTAAAATATTTGCACACAGCGCCGGCGAATGAAAGCTAGGGAGGAAAGAAAGAAAGGTACCGATGTACGTTGGTTTTAAATGTTTGAAGGCTATGATGACTAGGAAATAAAGAGCACGACAGGTCATTCCATAAGGGTGTTGCACGGCTTAGGAAAGAATCACGATATTTCAATGCACATCCGAAAGTCGGCTTGAGGGTAAACTGTTGAGCATTCATAGCGAAACGGTTGTTACGGTTAAAGATTTAAAGGGGCAGAATGCTGCTGGCATTGGTGGTGAAAATAGCTAAAGAACAAGGTGAGGAAGGAGACTTTTCGTGGGTGTTCCAACTTGTCAATTGACTGGCTGATATTAGCATAACGTATGAGTCTACTCGCATGGTTTTGAATCCTCCTATCTAGCAGGTGCAGAGAGATTTTAGGAGCATCTAACCAGATATTTGAATTGAACTCTGAGCGGATGAATGTCTTATATATTACGGCCAGATCAGAGAAGGAAAAGTATTTCTTACATTGTTTGAGGAAACCTACACATTTCCTAGCATTTATGGCGACATCAAATTTGTGGTTATTCCAACGTGGGTTGCCATTGACACACATACCGAGAATGGAAAGTTTTTCGGTTTCAACAATGCAAGTGCCATTCATTATTATGGCTGGGTGTTTAGATTTCCCTTTAACGACAGCAGACAGCACTGTTTAATCCTTTTGGAAGGATTAAATCCCACTCTGTTGATTGATTGTTCCTCAATTGGGGATTTAAAGAGCTATCATACGTATCGGAATTTAGCATACGTTGCCGTTCCCGTTGTACAGTTGAAGATCATGGACGTGAGAATATATTGGATTAAAAGTAGTAAACATTAATGAAGATTGAAAAGAGTGTGGTAGACAGAACGGAGCCCTGTGGCATACCAGCATTTATTTTGTGGATATCAAATTTGAAACTATCCAAGATAACTTGAATGGAAGGTTCCGAAAGGCAGTTTCTAATCCATTGAACGAGAGATTCATCATTTAGATTGTATATCGATGCAAATAAAATGAAGTAACCGGAAAAGATCCTAGCCCCTATGAATCCTTCGAATATGCGATCCACGAATTCCTGGAAGAGCGAACAAAGGCTATAACTTCATTTTTATCGTCAATATTGTACGAGCCAGTTTCAGATAAAAACATAACTTTTCCCTTATATAGGGTGACCAAATAAGAGCGATAGGAAAAAAAATTCAAATAAAACACCAAAATTGATTCTGGATTTATTTTGAAGCTACGTTCATGCCATTATGTGTGGAATAGCATATCATTCAAATGGCTGCATCGGCTTCGCTGGCAGTATACTTCAAACGGTCGATCCAATTTTTGATGACTCGGTCCAATACATGCGACGTTATTCCGCAAATAGCGTATTAAATGTTATCCTCGAGCTTGTCCAAAGTGGTTGGCTTGTTAGCGTAGACTAAGGACTTGACGTACCTCCAGAGATGTCAAATCACATGATCGCGGCGGCCAATTGATGAACAAATTTCTCCTTTACAACTTCGAGCGTTGCGTAGCTCGGCTATATCGATGTTGTCGAGTTCAGAAAGTCAGTTAACAGCGCTCTATAGCTACCTGAGACCATAGACGGTAACGGTGTCTCCTTTCTCATTTCTAAAGAAATAAGGTCCAATGATGCCTCCATGCCATAAACCGCCCCAAACACTCAATTTTTGTGGATGCATTGATGCTTGGCCAAACACTTGTGAATTGTGTTCGCTCTATTATTGGCAATTTTGCTTGTTGAACCAACCAAAAATGGACCTCGTCCGAGAAGATGATTTTTTTAGCTAAAATCCGCGAACGCACGGCGTTATGTATGGTCGTGCGGTTTCAATTCTTACGTCAGCACAATCCTATTCAGATGCAGGCTCATATCCAATGGCAAAATAAGCCGGGTTGACTCTCCGGCGATGCCCAATTCAGCTGATCGATGCCGACAAATTGACATTTCTGGATCTTCTTCGATACTATGTTTTCTTTATTTCACACCAATCTCTGTCTGATTGGTGGCAGTGTATTCACGCTCAAACTTTTCCACGGTGCGACTAATTGTCTGCACACTGAAGCCATGATGACGACCAACCTCCCGACAAATTACAACCATTGAGCCGGAAGTTCGATAATATATTTTGACAGCTGGATCTCATTGGTAACTTTGACAACTGCTGAAACATAACAATTGGTTACCCTTTATAAAAAGACCCAAGTAGCTACAGAGGAATATCGTTCCTCAACTCAGTAATGAAATTTTTTATTATTTTAGAACGTCTAACAGAATGGGTACAGGTCACTCACAAATAGGTCACTCATATTTAGCGAGTTCCGAGCTGGGTTACAGGGTGGACACTACTTTTACACGGACTTACCTTACAGAACTTACTTGGACAAGGAAAATAAAGTTGTGTGAGTTCTTCGTAGATTTTAAGGCGGCTTTTGACATTGTTGACAGAAGGGCGGTCTTTTACAAGCTAAGTAAACTGGGAGTGTCAACGAAGTTACTCAAAATTATACAAAGTCTCTACGAAAATAATACGACTGCAGTATGGGATGTTGTCAACATGTCAGGCGGGGATGAGTCAAAAATGCGTGTCAAGCTAAGCTGTCTCATAACTTCGACGAATAATAATTCACTTTAACATCTCGCGGAAATCCTATAACCTAGCGGCGTAGCTGCGACTGGTCATTGCCTATTTTCGGAGCAAAACCAGAAAAGTCAACAGTCAGATAGAAGGCACAACTAATAGTAAATAAGCCAAGCAGGGAAGATAGTCGGATCTTTACCGATAGGCCCAGAAACGATATAGAAATTGACTTTAGCATCTTTCCTGACAGCAAAGAACTATAGGTGAAGAATTGGTGGCTGTGGTGACGTCCGTAGTAACATACAAGCTGCTCTAAAATCATTTTAAAATCCTTTGACCAATTCCTAACAATTTCGACAATTCATGCCTTTCCTGAATACATTGGCAAGATTGAATTGACTCAGCCTTGTCGCAAATTACAATGGGATCACGAGAAATAAGATCGTCAGTAAACTTGCTAGGCATAGGGAAAGACTTCTCAGGACCTGTGTTCTCATGTAAGTCATCTCAAAGATTCTTGTTGTCTCCCAGCAGAAAGTACTTTAGACTATGCTTTGGCTTAACACCTGAATGAGCTACGTATATATTATTGATACACCTCCAGCAACTCTTGCTCAAAATAATTCCGCTGTGAGTGTATGGACTCCTCTTCTTTTCAAGCTACTTGTATTGGGGTTTGGGAACTACCTTGAGAGCGAAGGCATTTCAAAATATACGTAAATTTACAGGAAGATAGGCACGCCAGGCAACACAACCTCCAGTTAAGGCCTTTTCAACCAGGATTTAGAGCACATCTTAAGTCAATCTGCTTACATTTTCCATTGTACTCGTATTTCCTAAATATTAATGAATGCCATTGACCTTTAAACATATTCTTTTAGTTTTGAATTCGAAGAGTATTTTCTGAGAATATGAACAGACATTTGGGTTTGCTTGTGGGAAGAAATCTATTATGAGTGGATTAGAAAAATTTCAAATTAATTCGTCGTAACCGTATTCCGCACAGCTGTAGAAAATTCTCGTGGCTTTAAAAACTTCCATTTCTTTTCAAGTTCGAAAATCAATTGGTCTGCAATTTTAAAGAATTCCTAGCGTTAACAAGCCACACCTAATCGAATCTCAACCACACAATACCCCGCGTTCCTGTGCAAAAGAAAAGTAAACGCAACAAAATTAAAAAGATCCTTTAATCTCAGGAATTAAAAAAAGAAAGTCCCTCGTAACTTATAGCAAATTCGCAAGGTAACTTGATTATGCCAACCACCCATCTCCATCTCCAACAGCTATGCATTCACAGCATACCCACGCTCGTACCTTTTAAAATGGCAACAGCTTTAATACATTCCTTTCTTGCTTGCCTTCACGCTTTCCCGTTTCCTTAACATATGTCAAGGCGACAAACTCGTAACCACAAACGACCGATGACGCCCATGAACGTAGAGAGCTTATGTAAGGCATCACCAAACCAAGCCATCAGGATCTCATTTGTTCAAATTTTCCACAAAACTCATATGCAGAACACACTCGTTGCATAAGATTATGTGAGCAACGGTCCTGCCTGAGTATGTGTCATGTCAGTGTCTGACCGATGGCAGAGCCAACCATTCATATAAGAAGCTGGTCATAACCAGAACCAGTTGACAACCTTACCTCAATTTTTTTTTAACTTTGTGTCCGGCTTATCCAAAAAAATTTGACACCTTTCTCACAAGTGACAGCAGGCAATTACGGTGATTCAGTGATTATAGACGTGACCTCTTACTTGAGCGAAATCACATCAATTTGGACAGGATGATTCAGTGCTTCACCCGTAAATACCCGTAAGAGTATCCGTTACGCTAGTATCGACCTAATTAAGGATTAATTTTCTACCATTTTCAAAGATTCTTATTACATCGTTACGCTAGTGGGAAAATTGTTGTAAAATGTATTTTCTTTGTTTGCAGGAATCGGGCAGGACTAAGACGACTACGCACATAAATCTGAAACAAAAGAAGCACCTGTCAGACAGTGTAACCCACACTGACACGTAAACACATAAACAAAACGCACACAAAATGTCCTTATTGAATATCCTGTGGGCCATAATTTTAGTTTGTTGGCGCGATGGAATTATAGATTTTGCTGCAGCTGTTCCAACATCAGGACTAGGCATGGCATCGCATCACGCTAATACAATTATGATTGGTGGAAATGGTGGCAGTGACAGTGTTGGCAATGGAATGGCTACAGCTGGAGGTGGTAATGCTGGCGGTGGCGGAGCCCTGATTCCAGGAAGTATATCATATCAACCGCACGATTCAGAGGAAATCGAAAGAGCTGTTTACGATCCTGGCGATGGTAAGTCATAGCAATAGATTCGAATATACACATGTCAGTTGGTTCTCTGAATACGAGTATGTTTGTGGGAAGCACACTCGTATGTATGGCGAGAGAGTGTTATAATATTGTTTTCGTGTATCCTTGTTGTTTTTTTTTTGTTCTGTGTGGTTGAATAATCGAGAGAAAGGTGTGTGAACGAGTTTGATGTGCTGAAATTCGTTAACGAAAATTATCACGCCAGCGACTACATGATATTATTCTTGCGGAAACGAGAATATTCCTCGGAATTAATTAAAATTTCGTTCGGAGGTAATTTTTGAGCATATTTGTGAGTTCCCTGACAGGGATATTTTGACAACGGTGTCAAGGATTTAACAGATTCGGTCGCGATTTAGTAAATTTGGGAAGGTTTCGATTCCAATAGGTGTGAGTTTTTAATCCGTTTCTCACATGAAAAGTGTTGTAGTTATTTTTTATTTTCTATTTTTGGTATAAAGGTGTTTTTGAAATTGCTGTAAGCGAGCCAAATTTGATGGGATAAATTGGATTAATTAATTTAACGCGTTAATGCCGCATTTTGCTTCATTTTCTCATCACAGATTATTCAAATAAATTCTCCAGCACTCTTACCTCTATTTATTGTTTCATGAAACAAATTTGTTTATTACATCCATCCTTCGGAGGTGAGTTCCTTTCTTTCTGCCTGTACCTATTACGAGTAGAATAGAGTATCGGATCGGGTTCTTAGTTCGCGTCCCGGTAAACTGCAATTTTGCGATAAGACAATAAGTAAAAATTTGAGTGAGTTCATAAGTGTAGTTGATCCATCAATCACAACCAGTACTCACAGGTTTATAAGATCACCTTCACAAACCTTGCACAGGGAGGGCTTATTTTGGACATCACTTAAGCTCCAGGACTAATTGAATCTACGTTGAATCTTCGTACTGATATTGATGCTGATACCTTTGAACCAATACAAGTACAGCAGGGCCTCGATAATCCGAACGCCTCAGTAATCCGAAAGACCCTCCTGGGTCCGGGAACGAGAGCGAAAATTCGAAGAATTGATTTAACTTGAGTCTACTGTCATTCGCAGTGCAAAGCACACCATGCAATACTAAGTCTGTTCCCTTAGGCACGGTGCACATAAGCTGCAACGTATTTATTTGTTCCTATCTATTTTGCAGCACCGTGGTGCACCGGGCCTTACTTTTTCCGGTAACTTTAAGTTGTCGCGCAGGGTAAGCAGATGTACTGGAGAACGATGACGAAGAATGGTATCACTTACACGTAGGCGTAACCGGGTATCTTCAGGGTGGACAGCTGCAACGAGATGACTGTAAATAGGGAGGATCTTAAGTCATAAGTCATCAGTTATCCTTAAAAGTGAAATCAGTAAAAACTGTTTTATTTATTGAATCGGGCTCACATTTTTTACAGTCGGTTTGTCGCGCAATTTTATTTTATTTAACACTGTTGCGTGGTGATTCTTCGACCATTTTGTGTGCTTTTTATATTATGGCTTCAATTAGATTTAGATTTATAAAAGACTTTTATCTCACTTAAAAGGTTAACATAAAGAATAAGTTTCTTAGTCTTGATACGCCTTCTGTAGCGGAAGGCATTTACAGCATAGTAGTATAAAACATCCCAGCCTTGTTGTCCGTTCAAAATATTAATTACTTCGCCAGCAGACAGGATCTCGGATCTGAAATATCTTTTGCGAAACTCCTTTAAATTTGGACATTTTCGTAGGAAATGTAAGACGTCCTCTCTCGCTCTCTGCTTACAGAGACTGCACAAAATTGGAAGCTAGGGTTGGTGTGGGATGAAATTTAAATTCAAAAGCTCCCCTCTCAATTTAAATATAAAGCCTATTTTGTCAATTGAATTTTGGTTCAAGAAATGAGACTTATACTGAAGATTATAGCACAATTGACTATAGTACAACCGATATTGAGAAGCTCGAGCTTCAGCAGCATATTTTTCGTAAGTGACTACACTGATTGTCTCCAATAGAGTGTCAAACTGTCTTCTTCATGAGATGGGCTCCTCTTTCTTTGTTAATGAAAGTTCATGTCCGCAGTTAGATGCTAGGTGCCTCCATTCTTGGATGAGGTTTCCGCCTATTGTAAGGGTATATGGTATGTGAGTACTATCCTGGGCAACCTTTCTTCGTCGATCGCCATCACTTTAACGACATAGTCGAAATGCATCTGCAAAGTTTCTAAAACCAGTGCTGCCGTCCCGGTTTCGAGGTGCAGCATGTAATTGGGTGTACTTATTGGCAACCGAAAAGTGCGCTTAAGAAAGTAACGAAGAAACTTCTCCACTTCATCGAACGAGCGGCATCCCCACACTTGGACACCATACAAAAGAATTGAGGTAGCGGTCGAGCGAAATAATTTTTGCTTGGCGCTATGAGCTATGTATTTATTGTTGAAACAGCGGCCCCACACACACATGAAATTTCTCGCTTAGCTTCAGCTAATTCACCTTCAAGATCTTTGATACGTCCACTCTTCATTTCGAGAATATCTGCCTTCACCTCCTCTAAACAATATCCTTTTTGACTTCTCCAAGTTAACATTTAAGTTCCAACGTTTGCAATATGAGTCTAGTCTGTTCATCATAAGCTGTATGCCATTTATCGACTCTGAGAAGAAAACTGTGTCGTCTGCATACAGCAGAGCGGGTATTCTAGTGCTTCGGATATTGATGCCACCACCTATGAACTCAGTTATATCATTGACGAACAGAATAAACAGCAAAGTACTTAAGAGAAAACTTTGTTTCACACCCATTGTTGTCAGAAATTTTTCGGATACTATATCACCATCCCACACGCATGCAACATTATTATCATACAGTGCTCGCAACATGTTAATGATTTTACTTGAGATTTCCATCTGATATATTTTATAGAAGAGTGAGCCACGATCAATTGAATCGAAAACCGCACAGAAATCCACAAAGAAGGCATACAACCTTTTTTTGTATTTTTTTTTTTGTAAATTTTTGGCGATATTAATCAAAGAAAAAATGTTGGTCAATAGTAGAGTGGTTTTCCCTAAAGCTTCAACATCGAATAAAAGGGTACACATCACATTAACAATATCACAAAAGTGCGAGATTTTGGACAAGATTAAGCAAAGTATCTCGTTATCAGTTCTTGCAATGCAGTACTCGTATAACGTTGGAAAATCCACTATTTTTGACATTAAAAGCAAGAAGGAAAAATAAAATCATTTGTAGTAGACACAGAAAAGGGTCCAGGCACTAGAAAAACCTGAAAAACTCCCAGCTTGAAAATGCTTTATTTACGTGGTTTTTAGAGCAGCAAAGAAAGAACGTCCCTTTGTCCGGTGAAGTATTGATGGAAAAGGCCAAATTTTTTCAAGAAAACTTCAAAAAGGTAAGTTTTTTGCCAGTAGAGTCTGGTTAAATAATTTTAAGAAAAGCCAACAAAAACCGGTGAGAAATTGTCGAATAATGAAGCAGCTGTGAAGCCATTTCAGGAAAAATTTATGAACGTTTTTAGGGAAAATGATCTGATTGCAGATCAAATCTATAATGCTGACGAATCAGGCTTGTACCAGAAAATGATACCAGGCGTCTAGGTCAGAGAGTAGGGCCCGAGGTTCCAAAGTATCAAAGGAGACGATCACATTTATGACATGCGCAAACGCAACCGGAACGCACGTTTGCCTTTGCTGGTTGTTGGCAAAGCATAACGGCCACGTGCATTTGCAACAGCCAAAAAGTCACCAGTTCATTACACAGGTCAAAGAAATGCTTGGGTTACAAGACCAATATTTTTAGAGTGGCTAAAAGGACTAATTCCTGAAGTAAAGAGAAATTTTTATTAAAAAAAACCTACCACTAAAAGCACTTTTACTTCTTGATAATGCACCAACGCATCCACTTGAAGAAGATCTGAAGTCGATCAACGAAAATTTCACTGTTTTGTACATGCCATCTAATTGCACAGCTCTTGTTCAACACATGGACCAAAATGTAATTCAAAACCTTAAAGTGACATACAAGAAAAAACTCCTATTGCAAATTTTTAGTCAGCAAGATGTTGATCCAGCATGCGCAGTATCTAAACTGCTTAAAAAGACCACAATGAAAGAGGCAATGTTTTCATTGGCTCAAAGTTGGCAGCAATTGTCTTCAAATTTGATTAAAAAATCTTGGAAGCTTCTGTGGCCTTTAGTATTCGAATCAGAGGAAATATTTAGCCAAGATGTAGATGATTTTGATCATGAAGATGATCTCCCATTAAGCATTATTCGTAACAGAGGCTTTTCAAAAGTAGACACTAACAATTTCTTGTTAAGCAGTGATGACATTGACTGTCAGGCTCTTTCCTCTGTGACAATATGTAATAGAATAAACTAGCTACCGATGACATAGGCCAATTCAGCCGTCAGAGCAAAGGGACTCACATCTAGAGCTTCCTTCGAAACAACCCAATTATATCAAGTTCGTCATATTCGTTTTGTCTGCATGGTGACAGCTTGAATCTGTGTTACATCTTCGGACTTACACTTCCACGGTAAATTAGGGGAGCTCAATTCCAGATCGCCCAAGTAGAGAGAAAACGTTTGCTAACAAGAGACTGAAGGGCTTCGTTAGAATCATGGGTTCCAGCGCTCTTGGCGTTTGCTAGTGATCTTGACACCTGGGAATATCATCAGCTCGACTGTATTCAGGGGCACCTATTGCATCGTCTCTGAAGCGGAAAGTTGCGACAAGGAAATTGTTCCTAAGGATTGAGTTACTCACAGACAACAAACTGAACTAAGGTCATCTTTTGGTTTTCTGGGTTGACTCCATGCTATTGGCATATCAATTTCCTCTATCCTTGCTCGCTTCGTTTTGCAGCACCTATCCCCAAGGGAAGACTCTTTCTGAAAACCTAACGGACTGATAGATTTCGACTCCAAATTTGCTGAATTGTAAACGGTGGATCTTCTGCGCCATACAATCGAATACAGAACAAGATGTTGTGTGACTTAGATGCCGTCAACCTTACCACCGCTAGGCTATTACTTATGCCATCCTTAAACTTTTGAAGCACATCTTTAGCACCAATTTTTTTGTTCACATCTCAGTCCGCAGCTTTTTCCTTCAAAATTTGTGTATTGAAGGAAATATCCTAGCACCTCGATTTAGGCAGGCAGTTTTCTTCAGTAGCTAGTTTCAGAACCGAAGTCATTTAGTTTATTCCTTCCGTAGGTGTTAATTCTAGTTGTGACCTCTACGCCTTTATACCCCTTTCTATATTACTAAGGACCTTTGTCACAGATGACCAAACGAGGATGACAGCATTTTCTTTCAAATCCCTGCACAATGCCATAGTATTTTATTGTAGAAGAGTTAGGTTTTTCTTCTTTGGGTAGGTTTGTCACCTCCTCGTCCTCGTCCATGCTGCTTCTTCAGAAGTCGTTTATAAGCCTTCTTACATGCTTGCCTATAAGACAGTGCCCAAAAATGACACATATGATAGCGCTGAGATCTTTTCTATTTTGAAGGCTCAACCTTTTAGAGCGATTCAAATCTGGCCAAAGACTTTGTTTAGTCGCTATACATGTATATCTAAGCTTTATTCCTCTAGTAGCATCTAACTTTAGTCTTAGTTTGCACGTAGCGATTGGTGTACCGATGATAATTTTTCGGGGAGAATAGCTAGAGTGGTTCCAATTTTGGCGAGTTCGTCGGCGCTACAATTCTCTGGAATATCTCCGTGACCCAGCACCCAACATAGGTGAAAATTGAGTTGCTTTGTCACCTTCCTGACGGGTGATTGGTAGTCAAGGGCGATTTTAGAATTTTGCGCGACTGAGTCCAGGGATTTGATAGCTACCTGACTTTCCTAAAAGAAGCGGATATCACCTTTTTCCTTAGCCGCGAAAGGACCTCTTTAATCGCCAAATCGAACAATTCATGTGGAACAACCCAATAGATGGAGGCCTAAGGGCAAGAAGTAAGGAAAATTAAGTGGATTAATCAAAGACCCTTAAATTATAAGTCAAACAAAACTAAGACAGCACAAATCAAGAAGTTGTGTTAACGTTCTCCAGTTTCGTACTTTGACATACGAGTACCTCTCAATTCTATAGGTGCTTGGTAACATCTGACCTCCTATTAGCCCAGTAGTACCTCGCTGTACTTTAGTAAATGTTATCCTAACCCCTGTACATACTTATATGTCCAGGCAATTCGTTGTCATAACATTCCGTCAGAGCTCATCGTTCTATGCCGCCAACTAACTCTGACTATCATGCGACTTTTTTTAACCAGAAGGTGGGCAATAAGAAATACCTTGTTACCAACAGAAGCAACTTCGGACTCAGAAGGAAACCGAAAACTAGAAACCTCCATTCTTCTGTTGAAATGCATGTCACCGAGGTTAAGGAAACCGACCAAATCAAGACAGATCGTGATAGTTTAAGATAGGCTTTATCTCAACAAATCTAAAATCTTATACTCGTAAATGACGACAACAAGAATGAGAGTAATTCTGAATGTTTTCAAAAAGTGTCTCCGCCGGTATACCAGGGGTGAATCCATGGCGCCGATGGCAAGCCATGACCGGGCGCCTGAAGATGATATCCCGGCGGATTAAATAATGCAACAGCATTGATTTTGTGTGGCGATGGTACGGCTGGTGAAGAAGTCAATGATGTAGGAGTTAGCGATAACGATGATGTTGCGGAAGAAGACGAAGATACTATTGGTGAAGAAATCGTCGATGAATGAGCAACTGCAGCGTTTGAATTACGTGAACTATGACGCTGACGATGGTTAACTGGATTTTGACGATGCTGATGAAGTTGTGAGGGCATGGAAGTCGGTTCTGCATTAAAATCATTATTGGTGGAACTAGCTGCAATTCTTGAGGGTCCACAGGTGCTACTAAAAATCGATAGGAAGTCTGGAGGTGCAGTTGTTGCCGGATGCTAATTCCGTAGGCAACAGCGGCTGCAGCTCTCTGTTTAGCCAAATTGGCTCCTGTTTTTAACGTAAGTACCTGCCGTGTGGGCTTAAACTTACGGGATGCCCATACATCCATGGGAGCAAGGATACGCCTTGCCATTGCTCTTCAATGATTTTCACTATTTTAGATACCAATTTGGAACTGTGTTGCCGGCACAAGTTCCACCCTTGGTATGAGTCGAGGCCGACCTAAAACCTCTTACTGCTCTTAGGGTCGCAGCACCCAGCACTTATTGCAACTCCACATTGAGTCAACCAAGGAAAACCAAGGAAAACCAAAGGAAAACCAAAGGAAAACCAAAGGAAAACCATAGGAAGACTCTTTCCCGCGATTTTGGGTTTAAACCACAGCCACCATGACGCTCCCACAAGGGGGCCTACCTCTAACAAGTCAGGCCCGGACCGAGATCCGGGGGGCTCCTGACTCCCATAGTACCGTGATTTAAGTCCTGGTAGGGACTACCGGTGGCCCAGCCGCCAACAAGACCTATGACCAGCAACTTGTAACTGATCGAATAGTAGCAACCTTCGGTAGCGTCATCTGAAGATGTTTACGATAAGACCAGTACTTTGCTCTGCCCCCGTTCATTATTAGACAAAGTCATTAAAGGGCGAAGCCTTGATAATTGGGCGGGGGCCCGGGGGAGTGACAGCCGAATGCCAATCAAATGATCTAAATAATAAATAAATGAGCAGTTAAAGGAGGACTACGCCTAGTGGAGTACGGAGCTAAAGCGCTGAGAGCAGCTGCTTCAGATCCGGCAGGATTTGAGGATATGGAGGACAGCGATGTTAATAATGATTTTGATGCAGATACTGTCTGGCTTTGGGAGTACAACATATCCATGGCAGAGTGGCGGGTCCGTTTCGAAGGCGGTTGCTCTTGATTTCGAATCATATATGTTTTCTGGGGCATGTAATTCCCTACATCGCGGACCTTCACTAGGGGAATGTTCTCAGTCTATGATCGACCAGATTCAAGAAGATCTTGAATTTACCGTGTATTGCCTTTGTATAACTCAACCCCGAGCGCTTCTATCAACCGTTTACAATGTTCCACCAGAACAGTAGAGAAGAAGGATTCTCGAAAATCAGTCAGCGTCATTAATTGATTTGAATCAGTGTATATACAAGGAACCGCAATACTGTCCACGTAGGCTTTTTGAACCTTATATGACGGGAGATGAACACTACCAGCGGATATATCTGGAATAAAATGCAGTCGATTTAAAGGATCCTTTTCAACCACGGATGCCTGTTGAACTGCTGCAACTGCGGCAGCGTGTCTTTGCAGGTGCATTGTAGCTGAATTGCTCCCTCCATTAGCCTGATTGCTTCTATAGGGTTTTCCAATAAGGGCTTGACACATTCTTTTTTAAATAAAAGGCAAACCATTTGAAATATTTCAAAAACTTTATTATCGGCTTGAAGTACAATCAAAACATTTATGAATAGAACTCGACTTCGTTCATATGGCCACCGCGGGCACGTTTGCAGCGGTCGATTCGTTGGACTCAATTTTCAACTACTCGGCCGGAACGGCCGCTTTTTCGCGTTCAATGTTGGCTCTGAGCTCCTCCAACGTCGTCGACGTGTTGGCATAAACCAATGACTTAACGTAGTCCCACAGAAAATAGTCAAGCGGCGTTAAATCGCACGAACGAGGCTGCCAATCGACTGGCCCATGTCTTCAGATAACACGTTCACTATACTTACTCTTTAATAAATCGATTGTAGCGTGTGCTGTGTGGCTTGTGGCATCATCCTGTTGAAACCACATGTCGTCCAAGTCCATTTCTTCCAATTCGGGCCAAAAATAATCGGTGATCATGGCGCGATAACGCTGACCATTCACAGTAACGTGACGATCGTTATCGTTGACGAAAAAATATGGCCCAATAACACCGCCGGCATGCAAACCGCACCAAACAATTATTTTTGGTGGATGAAGTGGTGATTCATGAGGCACATGAGCTTCGTCACTGAAGATAATTTTGCGATGAAATTCATCATCTTGGCGCATCTTCTCCAGAACCCAATCGCTTCAAATGGTCCATCGGCTTCAATTCTTGAGTCAGCTTGATCTTGTGTGGGTGTAAACCACCCAAGATACGCAAAATACGCCATAATGTGGTCTGAGCGATGGCCAATTCTTGAGAACGCCGTGGAATTGACTGATTTGGATCGTTCGCCACGGACGATTCGAACTTCGACCAACCCATTGTCTCACTGACACGACAACATCACACAACGAATATGTAGACTCAAATTTTTACACTAAACTTGTTATTGCCTGTCTACTAGGGCGAGAATTACGACCGAAAATTGGAGTTAACCCTCTTAAAGTTGCAGTCACCGACTCCGAATTTCGGTAGAAAATTTTTATAATTTGCAGACGTTGCTCGTTCGTGTACTTTACCATGATGAAAATGTTGAGTTTACTGAATAAATTGACAGTGACAGTTTGAGGATTAGTGAAATAGTGCGTTCACAAATTAAATTCAAATTTGTCAAGTCCCTATTGGAAAACCCTTTACCATTTTGATGCTGCTGTTGTTGTTGATGCTGATGTTGTTTCTGTTGCTGCTGCTGCTGTTGTTATTGTTGAGCAGGCTGATGTTGGGCGGCAGCTACTTGTTGTTGTTGCTGCAGGTACGTAGTGGCCGCTCGAAGCGACGAGTACTTGAGATGTTGTTGGTTGGTGTTCATGTTGGAAATGGAGACGAGATAGTTGTGCAGGATGGAATAGTACTAGTCGAACAAATTACGCTTTTTTTGACTGTTTGTCTGTTTTAATGTTATTGCTGATGCCGATGAGGACTTACTTTGGATTTGGATTATGATTCGGCACAATAGAGTAAGTGAGGAATTTTGAAATGTTGGCAAGCTTTGCGGCTGGAAGCCATTTACACTAGAACTAATTGACTGATTTGTGGTTGGCGATAGACCCTCTCGATTGGAAATATCCGTTGTAGGCTATTTGTTTGGATTGTAATATACAAGGAAAACTAATATTTGTACTAATTTTTAAAACTATAATCTATTAGCAGCTTCTTTTGTTTTTTAAACGTCTGAGCCGGGTACTATTGTTATTCCGCCAGGTCTGTCTGGATTCATTTCTGTGCTTTGTTCCGCATATAAGCCTTCTGAGAACCTTGGTTCAAAATTTTCTCGTTACAAAAGCAGAAGAGCTGGAATCCTAAATGAAGGACGGTAGTAAATTTTGATGAGGACTATCAGTATATCCTTTGCAAATGTCAGTTATTGTAGTTACGCAGGAAACTTAAATCGTTTCATTTCTTTTCAAGTTTTCACAGCAAAATTTTAATCTAACTGGCATAATAGATTGGTAAACCCATTACCCATTCGACAACCAAGAAGTCCGGAAATATTATTTACGTGCACAGGAGACCAAATTCCAGTTTAAATTACTTAATTTCCCAAAGGACTGTTGTATTGAAGGTGGAAGCCACTGACACAAGGACATGACATGTTTTATTGCAAATACCCTTGTTGTGCTGAGCTCCGATGGTGGTTATTATTTTTAACTCGTTTTGTGTTTATAAATAAATAGAAAGCAACACAAAATAATTGCGACAATTTACGAGTACAACGAACTGTTTCTTAAATTTAAGTGTAAAAAGCTTTAACTTTTTAAGTAATTTCTGAAATTTATAGGACCAACCCTTTTTGATATATTCCTGTGGACGAGTCAGCATTTAATTTATTATTTATAAAATCTTTTTGACTAGAAATAGTTTGTGTATACAATACGTTCAATTCGGATCAGGAACAGAGCCTCCAGAAGCTGGGACCCCTTTGCGCCGTATATTCGGTCAGACATTGTTCGTATAACGGTCTTGTATAACGTTTTCTTCAATACTCGAGATAGAGCTTTGTTATTCAGTCGAGTTCCTAGCTCACAGAAACAGCGGTTGGCAAGAGCTGTCATTTGTATAGCCGAGATATTGAACAGACTTCCGAAATATTGTCCTCCCGCTGGTAGCTTGTAAATGGGGTATGATTATTTCAACCACCATGTTTAAGAAATCGCATGAAATGTGGCGTTGTGTAAGATCTATCTTGACATCAGAAGATTCGGTAATGTTTCTTCCGTCTTCGATAGAGCAGCACAAGTTTGCCATAGACATTCTGCACAACCCAGTGCGTTTGATATGCATACCGAAATTAGACATTTTCTTTTGATAGGTGGCGCTACAATCTGGAATGGATCAGCGCCTCTCCAGCTAGCGCAGTCTTTTTCCAGTTGCGCAAATTATCCTGTTCCACTTGCATTCAATAGCGCCCGCCCAATGGCGTAGTCTAATAATGAATCAGGGGCAGAGCAATACCGGTCTTGTCATAAAGGCTTTTAGATCAACGATACTGAATGCTACCACGATTTGACCAGTTACATTATGAGCTGCCGGTCGTATCGGTAATTCCACCCGGACTTAAGAGTCGATACCATGAGGGCCCCCCGGACTTCGGTCAGGGCCTGACTTGGAAGAGGTAAGCCCTCCAGTGGGAGCATCATAGCGGCTGTGGTTTAAGTCTTAGACCGCTGGAAGTGTCTTCTACAAGTTATTTGATCCGGCGTGGAGTACCAAATAAGTGCTGGCTTCGACTCAAACCAAGGGTGAAGCTTGCGCCCTCAACACAGCTTCCGAAATTGGTATTACGAAACATTGTAAACGATGGCCAGGCATATATTTTACCCCCTATGGAAGTAAGGGCATCCCTTGAACTTAAGTCTCCACAACAGATGTTCACGTTAAACACCTAGAGATGTGCCACTTGAGAGGTGCCACTTGTGTGCGCCACCTAAGTTGAGGTCGTGTTCTACTGAGTTATACCTCTTAGTTTGAGTAGAAAACTTTCCAAACGCTGGTGTTCATACATTCAAGATGATCTAGCCCGAACAGTTTGCTGCTGAAATGTTCAAGCTTCTGCGCGGTAAAATGCCTTCTTAGGGCAAAGAAGCAGCCATTAACTAGATTTTCCATCTGATGTCCTTGCCGGAGTTTTTAGCGGAGCCAAGATAATTAAAGTCCCTTACTACTTAAAAGTTGTAGCTGCCAATCATGGCATTTTTTCCTAGGGGTGTATGATGTGTATCCCTCTTTGTTGACAGCATAATCTTGTTCTCCCTTTGTTGACCGCTTAACTCATCTTTGTCCGCTTCTACTTAAACAGCCGCAAATGCTCCATTCACAACTCGATGTGTCCTTCCCATGATATCAATGTTGCCTGCGTATGCGAGTAACTGAACAGACTTCTGAAAGAATGATGGTGCCTCCGAAGTTTTTTTTTTTTTTTTATAATTTACGCGCGCCTAAGGGATTAGATACCCTTTTACTGTTGTCAGGGCGGGGGCGGAAAGGTAGAAGGAGGAGAAAGGAAAATTGTTTTTAGTGGTTTGAAACTCAGGTGTATTTGGTTTCTATATTAGCTCTCCAGGGGTGGGAGTCCGAATAGGACGGAGAGTTCTTTCTTTACTCAGAGTGATTCGAAGTTATAAATTCGCACTAGTTTTTTGTGGTTGAAACTCTAGAACAGCCAAATCTACGTGTCAGTGTTATGCCTTCACACGCAGAATTTTTCTGTCTGAGTTCCCATTACACAAATGAAAAACTGACTTGCCATGGGCAGGATTCGAACCTTGGACCCTCAGAGTGAGAAGCGATTGCTAGTACCACTACACCACGCCCACCCCTTGGCTTACAAGTTTCACAAAAATTTTCAAGAACGATGTTGAAGAAATCATATGACAGCGCATCGCCTTGTTTAAGTTCGTTTCTGACATTGAAGGTCTCGGGTTTGTCATAATTGACCTTGGTGGATCAGCGTACGTTCTCCATGTCACCCGTCATAGTCAAATCAGCTTGGCAGGGATACTAAAACCATACTTCGCTATGTTTAGTTCGTCTCTATAGAGGCTGTCATATGCGACTTCGAATTCAATGAAAAGGTGGTGTATATCGGCTTAGAACTCCTGACGTAATGTAAAAGTTATATTTATGTTAGACTTTCCGGACCTTACGCCATACTAATATGCCGATCAGACTGCTGATGAAGGGTCTTAGGTATTTACATTATAAGGGCTCCTTTCCGTGTAGTTGTTGCAGTTAATGGGGTTTCCCTTTTTTAGGCTCAGACAAACAAAGATGAGATTTCATTCGTCGGACATATGTACTTTTGTCGAGCCAGATTTTGGTGGTGAATTGATGTATGCTCAGTATCCAATCATCACGTGATGATTTTTAAAAGTTCGGCTATTAAGCCATCGAGACCAACAACTTTGGTAGACTTAAGCTTAAAAATTTCTATCCTCACTTCGTCTTGACCTGGTGGATGGAAATGTTGCTAGTCTTCGCCCGGATTCAAGGGTTCATTCTGAGTGATGGAGAGATGTTGTTCGCCATCAGCGTTTAACAGTCTGCAGAAATAATATTTCCAGACTCTCAGCACAGACTGTGTTCTACTATGAGGTTTCCTTCTCCATCATGTTAGATTTCTGTTCGGACTTCACCTCATTGGCATACTCGATAGCCCGTCTCTAAGTGCTCGATTGAGCTGGCAGTTATCGTTCGACTTTGACCTTATTCTTCGCAATAGTTCACTGTCTGTTACGTATATCCGAATCCATATCGTTGCTACAACAAGATAATGGTCCGAATCGATGGTAGGAGCTCGGAACTCAGAAACACTGGAGGAGTATCTTGCATCTATAGCAATCAACTTGGATGGTGGGTTTTTGATCATGGGTCAACCAGTTCCTTTAATGGACATCAATGCTTGGAAATCGTGTGCTGGCTATAAATCCCCATCGGATTATTTCTTTCAGCTTTGAAAACATCATCAGCTCTTGCGGAGTTGTTGGATTTGAGTTTGGTGACAACAGTCAACAGTATGCAGAAATGGTTCTTTTGAACTGTCAGACAGATGGACGGACTCTTTACAACGATGATGCTATGGTAAACCTTTCAGACAGCCATATGCCTGAATAGCAGACAGTGCTTCGCTGGCAGTACTTCGCTGGTAGTGCTTCAAGCGGTCGGTCCAATTTTTGATAACTCTGTCCTATATGTGTCGAATGTTGGCCTTGAGCTCGTACAAAGTGGTTGGCTTGTTAGCGTAGACTAAGGACTTGACGTAGCCCCAGAGAAAATAATCGCATCATCACGCCGACTCTTAAGTCCTGATGAAATAGAAATTTGGCGACTGGATCAATTAGTCGCCAAATTTCTATTTCACAACTTCGAGCGTTGCGTCGATTGTATGTCATGTAGAGCCGTCTTGTTGGAACCACAGCTCGGATATATCGATATTGCCGAGCTCAGACCACAGAAAGTCGGTTAACATCGCTCCATACCTGAGACCACTGACGGTAACGGTGTCCCCTTCCTGATTTCGAAAGAAATAAAGTGCGATGATGCCGCCATGCCATAAACCGCACCAAACAGTCAATCTTTGTGGATACATTGATGCTTGGCCGAACAACCAAAAATCGGCCTCGCACGGGAATCTCCAAAGTCCGAATCTCCGGCCAATATTACCAGTGGCCAATTACAAAACTCACAGCGTTGTCTATGGTTGCCCGGCTTCAATTCTTGCCTCAACACAGTCTTATGCGGATGTAGGCTCAAATGCAATCGCAAAATAAGCCGAGTTGACTCTCTGGCGATGCCCAATTCAGCTGATCGGCGCCGATTCGACATTTCTCTCGACCTAGCTAGATGTCGTTGGCTGCTCAAACATAACAATTGGAAAAACTATCACTGCTATCTGGTCACCCTATACAATAGACCATTCGCTGCTTCATAAAAGTTGGAGACATTCGATGTCAACATATGTTGTTGGCAAGATGGTGCTTTGTCACTTCAACTTGAGAAAATTGTGTGGAACTCACAGCCCATACCAGAGGCACAATATGTTGAGTCTATACAAATGCTATTGTTCACTGATGACCTGGGTGCTGTAACCCTAAGATCAGTAAGAGGTTTTAGGTCTCGGTCTCGACTCATACCAAGGGTGGAACTTGTGCCTCCAACACAGTTCCGAATTGGTATCAATGGAATGGCGGAGAGCCATGGCAATGCGTATCCTTGCTCCCATGGATGTATGGGCATCCCGTAAACTTAAATCTACACGACAGGCGTTTACGTTAAAAACCAGAGACATCTGTTCACTGATGACACCGGCATTATGGGAAGAAATCAGCGAGATGTCACTGAAGTAATTAGTGGACTGAGCTGTATACAGTAAAGGACAACCAGAAACAAAGGCTCAAACAGCACGCCACAATAGTACTGAAATGGTAGAAGACTTTGTTTATCTTTGCTCTGCTTTATCAAGCCAAGAAATAGCTCTTCCAATCGAATTTGGTAAGCATCTGGGAGATAAGTCTCTCGTATGAATCCGGTTCTTTTGCATTTCCTTTATCAAAAGTAGAGCTACGTTTTTCCGTTGGTTTTCGGTCCCATCGTGTCAAACGAAATTTGAAGCAATAAACTGTATGGGCTATACATCGACATGTACCTTGTGAAAACATAAGGAAACTTAGATGGGCCTTAGGTGGCGCCCTCAAGTAAAAGGGACCTCAGCCAACTTGTTACGAGTAAATGCTGGTTGAGGCTTAGTTCCACTCCGGACTGTAGCGCCACCTAAAGAAAATATGACTTGAACACTTGAATTACCTTTAAAATGCATCCTTCTGATGTGTTACAACTTATTACCATGACGCTAAAAAATTCTTTTTCATGCGTCTAATGCGCCAGATGCCTCATAAGCTATTCAAAATGCTTCGAGTACCGAGAAGTGAATATAGAATTTGAATAATCGGTTTATGACCGATGAAAGCAGATGATTCCCTTCAACCAATGGAACTAAGATTGCCATGTGAATCTGCATATTTCGAAATATTATTAATTATTGACAATCCAAATGGAAATGGCCCCCTGTTATTCAATAGGGACGGGCTAATGTAAGACTAAAATCCTGCTGGTAAATTACAGACCACAATTCTGCTCACTGTATCTCAGTGAGTACACTCAGTCGACTATTACCAAAATCGATGACTGTTCATCAAATCGACTGAATAAACAGATTACTCATAATCTTTTTCGTTCGTCATCCGCCCTGACAATTATGGTAGCCCCAGCCCGTGAAATACCAGTTGCATATCAGTTTTTCCCGCAATCAACTCAAATAACCAAATCATATACAATTGATGGCAAATTTATTCGAATCACATGTTATGATGACATTCCCAGTAATCCTGCTCAGTTTAGTAGGCATGACCGCAAATGTTGTTAATGTCAACAAATCTCATTTCTGAGCATGTCCTTAAATAGATCCTTACAAAATTAAATTGCGATGAGTACCCTTTTGGCAAACTTATCAAATATCAATTCGAACAAAAGTGTGGACTTTAAGTCTGTTGGGCTTGGATTCATTGAATGTGAAAGGCAGATGACTAACACATGTGGAAAAATGTTGAAACACCCAAGATGGGGTTAGCAACCCTGGTAAATCTCGCCGTGGCATACGTCCACAGATAAGGTGAACGACTATTGGTGTCAATGACAAATATTGACAAGATTCGAATGGGGCGGGGGGGAGAGTGCCTCAAAGTCAAGGATTTTCCTTTCAATTCAATTTTACACTTTTCTCTTTGTTTAATAGTGCGTGAAAATCAGATGGAGCCAAGGAATCAAGGACGTGACTATCGAGGACATTTTGTTTTGTATGTACAGCACGTCCTCGCAGTGCTTTTGCAGTGGGTTGTCAGTTTTATGCTTTGTTTTGACGAACATGAGCTTTGATTTTACAAATTTATGAGATCGTAAAAGCTGTGGGTTTTGTTTTTTTAAATCCTTAGGATGCAAATGCAATAAAAAAAAATCCCAAAACTATATATAAAATGTGTAAGAAATTTATTAGTAGAAAAAGGCAAAAACAGAAACTTTCTATCCGCATCTAAACTTTATTTTATAGTATTTACATTTGTCCTCAGGGACTTGGCTTAATGCACAAATAAATGTCAGTTATTCAGATCTAAAAACTTTTCGAAACAAGTTGGTAGAAGTTGGGCGAACCATGCTGAATTGGTTAGATTTGGGTTTCGAATTGTCATTTCAGCTCGAAGGCAAATGTCCCCAAAAAGGCAAGACATTGCCCCTTGGCGTATTCGTGATGTGTACTAGTACATTCAGTCCAGGTTGATGTTCGCATATTTAAAGAATAGATTTCCGGTTCAGTTCGATGGAAATTAAAATTCGAGAATTTGGAGAAAATTTATGTTGAAAACGTAGCGATTTCTAGGTAAGTTTTCAAGAGTTGTCTTTGTATGCTGGTTATTAGGGGGATTAAAGTTGCCGTTTCTCGAAATGACCACCAATGAAAAGTAATCAAAGTTATAACGTGGGCTGGAGGATAAATAATGCATAGCTGGATAGAAGAATTTTTAGTATTTTCGGATTGAATTCTGAAAAAAATCCAAAGACTTGTCACTTGATTTTAAAGAACTTCCAATACTGCATAAACCTATCCACGAATACGTACTTATATGGCGCTATAGACTGAATTAAACGAGGTCTTTGGTCAACTGCCTACCCATTTGAAGGTGATTGAAGTCCCCTTAAATTTATGTGCGCCACCTGACGCGAGGTCTTCCTCTAATGCGTCATCGACTCTACGTTTATATTTCTTCGATCTGCATGTCCTAGCCATCTCAAGACTAAAGTCGCTGTCGCGTAGGATCAAAAATCGCTGAAAGCTTTCAAAAATATCTTTGTTAACGTCCCAGCTCCAGCACCATCGAGTAGGCCTGAGATAACAGGCAAAGAAATTTGTAATGGTTTTTGGGTCGGCAGAAGATTCCCTAAGAAATTTAAGATTAGATGGGTAGCCGTCTGACTTATTAACAAACTGGTAGAAGCGTCTAGGGTCCGAGACTAAGCTAAATTGCATGCGGAAGAGGTATTCAAGGTGAAGAGGCTCACGAATGTCAGAAAAACGATTGTATACAAATGGATAATTACTGTATCGAGTTCTTAAGAATGTGTGCCACAACTTGTTTCTGTTATTACGGAGAGAGCGCAACTCTTTGTTGTACCAGGGAAGAGCTGACATGCAGTCCTCTCGGCGGTCTAGGGTAGAAAGAAGATAATCACTCCTATAAACGACACAGTTCTCTGAATCGGATGTGAAGACAAGGTCGAGTTGTCTGTTCATTGTATAGGGTTTTCCAATAAGGACTTGACAACTTTTTTTTCAAAAACTTTGTTATCGGATTGAAGTACAATCAAAACATTTATGAATGGAACTCGACTTCGTTCATATGGCCACCGCGGGAACGTTTGCAGCGGTCGATTCGTTGGACCCAATTTTCAACGACTCGGCCACACATTTCGGCCGAAACGGCCGCTATTTCGCATTCAATGTTGGCTCTGAGCTCTTCCAACGTCGTCTGCGTGTTGGCATAAACCAATAACTTAACGTAGCCCCACAGAAAATAGTCAATCGGCGTTAAAACGCACGAATGAGGCGGACAATCGACTGGCCCATTTCTTGAGATAACACGCTCACCATACTTACTCTTCAATAAATCGATTGTAGCGTGTGCTGTGTGGCTTTTGGCATCATCATCTTGAAACCACATGTTGTCCAAGTCCATATCTTCCAATTCGGTCCAAAAATAATCGGTGATCATGGCGCGATAACGCTGACCATTCACAGTAACGTGACGATCGTTATCTTCTACATGCAAACCGCACCAAACAGTTATTTTTTGTGGATGAAGTGGTGATTCATGAAGCATATGTGGATTTTCACCCGACCAATAATGCATATTTTGCTTATTGACGAACCCATTGACCAAAAATGAGCTTCGTCACTGACGACGAAATTCATCATCTTGGCGCATATTCTCCAGAACCCAATCGTACGTCGCTTCAAATGTCCATCAGCTTCAATTCTTGAGTCAGCTCGATCTTGTATGGGTGTAAACCAAGATCCTTACGCAAAATACGCCATAATGTGGTCTGAGCTATGCCCAATTCTTGAGAATGCCGTGGAATTGACTGATTTGGATCGTTCGTAGCGGACGCCTGAATGGCATCGATATTTCCGACACTTCGATCACCCCATTGTCTCACTGACACGGCAACATCACACAACGAATATGTAGACTCAAATTTTTACACTAAACTTGTTATTGCCTGTCTACTAGGACGAGAATTACGACCGAAAATTGGAGTTAACTCTCTTAAAGTTGCAGTCTCCGACTCCGAATTTTGGTAGAACATTTTTATAATTTGCAGACGTTACTCGTTCGTGTACTTTACCATGATGAAAATGTTGAGTTTACTGAAAAAATTGACAGTGACAGTTTGATGATTAGTGAAAGTGTGCGTTCACAAATTAAATTCAAAGTTGTCAAGTCCCTATTAGAAAACCCTTTATTAGGTATTCCACTAATCTGATACAGACTTGAGTGGGTTAGACAGTCCACCATCAGTATTTCTATTTCAGAGGACGAATTAAGAGAGATGAAATGAGACGAATCGTCGGAATGTGAGGGAGGATGAAATCGCCTATTAAAGTAATACAATCTTCAGGTTGTGCATCATCAGTCTAGAAATCCACTGCGTGAACTACACTTCAATAAGACTCAAATGGTTGAGATGGGTGAATGTAACAACAAAGTACGTAAAGGCAGCGTTTGGGGAGCATAATGTTGACACATACTAACTCAAAGTTGTCAGTGTGGGGAATATCAACAAGAGTTGCGTGAAAACAGTTCCGGATTGCTAATAAAACACCTCGGCCATAGGGATTATCAGCTCTTTCAAATCCATCTTTTCGAAGAACGTTGAAATTTGGAGGAAACAGCTCATGGTTCTAAATATCAGCAGCATGGTTCTTAACGTTTCAGTAAGAAGAATTAGGTGATAGGGAAACTTTTGAGAATTGAGATATACGACCTAGATTTTAGAGCTCTAACCTCTTACATTTTAGTAGTAAATGGACAGGCATTGTGGGCTGGAGGATACAAAATTCAGTTTGTTAGGAACTGTAGTAGTTTTTAAAATTTGAACGAGTTCTTTGCAAGTGGGAAAAATATTTAGAGCTGACATGCGAAGACAGCGTAGAAAGATCATTATGAACTTCGTCGGAGGAGATGTCGAAACTCTCATGCTAGCTAACGGAAATTTGCATCAATTCTACGGGCTTGATAGGAAGACCTGTTCGTTGAATCGAGACCATAAGATTGGTTTTGGTTATGCCATCAATGCAAACGGTCAAGGCAGTCTCTCAAATGAGATACTACATAACGACTATCATCATTCATATCAGAAAATTTTTTTAGTAAGTTTGACAGTTGGTGGAAGGAGTAGGTCAAGGTATTTCGGGTGAGAATCGGGGCAGGCGAATTAAGAGATCGAGTGGATGAAGAAGGGGCACCATAGAAATATGTGTGAAACTTTTGCGCTCCATGCACTATAGATAGAGTCTCTTTCTCCATTTGGTTATACTGCCGTTGATGTACAATGCGATGCAAAGGCAATGACTAACTCAGTACCTTGTCCATCCTGCTTCAATTCCGTATGCAGGGACATCAGTGGCTAGAAGAATGGGCACCACCGGTCTGTAATGGATAAGAGAGGTTGCGTCGGCAAGTTGCTGCTTCAAGCTTGTGATGAACCGAATATAAAGTCGGTACCTTTTATCCGTAGAAGATTAAGTGGTTCTGCTATTTGGGATAAATTTCTGATAAACTTTCCGTAGTAGTTAATTTTTCCCAAGAAAGTTTGCAATTCTCCTTTACTGATGGGGCAACGCATGTTTTGAATTGCTGCTACTCTTCCTATTGACGTTCGAATGCCCTTGGCGTTGACCATGTGCCCTTCTTCAAAAAGTACACATTTGTCGCTATTGTCCCACAAACAATTTGGCAAAAGCGTCAAGATTACTCAAAAGCTCTTTCTCATCATTTCCTGAGACAAGTATGTCATCCATATATGTTTTGGTAAGGTTTTGGGTTTTGGTAAATGGCTTGAGCACTTGCAACACCAAATGGAAGTCCTTCGTATTGAAAAATTCCAAGCGGTGTATTGACTACAACAAGAAGCTTTGCCAAATCTTCTAATTATATTTGAAGGTACGCACCAGCGACGTCAATCTTTGTAAACTTTTTACCTCCAAGTAGTTTCTGAAAAAGTTCTTCCGGCCTGGGAGTGGGATGTTCATCTACTTGTAGATGAGCTGCCCATTCGCTAAACCTTACTCGTCTCCAAATACCAGCATCCTCTAAACGTTTTGCTTCGTTTTTTAAAATCTTCCATCAATGCGAAAGGTCTTGTTATATGAAGCTTTGGTTTGGTATTAGGATGGCTACCTAACTCTCTATACCCCGACAGGCCTATGAGAGAGAACAACTAGCTCCTGTATCCAGCAAGAATATTTTTTTTTTTCTGTTGCTATGGACAAATATTTCCCATTTACTATCCATCTCAACTATTCCTGCTGCTGAAAGAATGTAATCTATTTCTTCAACTATTTGTCTTCATTCCTACAGGAGTCGTTTTAAGGAAAACTAAATCATTGTGCTTGTATTCCCATAACAAAGTATTCCGGGATTATGCCTGTGAGTTGAGAAATTCCCTTTTTCTTAAGTTTAACATACGAGTATCTCTTGATCGTTGCCATCGAGATGAGCCACATAAGCCTACGAGTATATAACTCGTTAACTTGTTAAACTGCATACTATACTAATCTGGTCAGTTCATCTGTGGTACAGTTCCTGTGAAATCTGAGTGCACCGAAGTGCAACAGAATATGATTTTGAGTAGTTTGGCTCTCTTGTTAAGAAACACACGGTAAACCTTAGTATTCGAGATGAAAGATCTCATCAGTGTTTGTCTATCTATGTGCAAATGTATATTGCAATTTCTTGTGAAAGTATTGAACTTAGGTTGAGCCCATCAGACTTCTGCCTGATGAACATGAGAGACCTCGGCCGTTGATACAGGGGTCTTCAACTGTTTTATGGAGACATTCTTGTCGAAACTGACTTCGCATTGTCTTTATTCGTTTATTTACGGAATCAAGTAGTTGATGTCTAAGCGGAACTCAGTTTCAGTAGGCAGAATGCTGACTCATAAGGGAAGACCGCAACGCAATAGAAGTACACTGCTAGGTCAAACATTTGACTTGCTCAGTCTAAGGTCAGGTGAAGCTATCTGCATACCCAAAATGTGTATGAGTATCAAATGAAGCAGAGCTCGAAGGGTCACATTTATGCAGCAGGCATGGTGCATTTCGGTAATTTTCGGTGGCAGACGGCTATGGCCTAAATTGGAATCGGTTTACCGACCATGATGTAGGTCCAGCGCAGGACCAAACTTCGATTCTTGCTTGACTAGAGACCAACTTTCTGTTATGAAGGATGTACTCAGGAAGATGCTATTTATCTTGGGTGGGACAACGCACAGTATTTTAATTGTTCTTGTGGAGGAACTCTGTTTTAGACGAACTTATAGTTATATTAAAACTTACGGAGACTGCCACAATGCTTGCAATCAGCACAGTGTACCAGCAAGCAGGTATACATCCTGATAATCTATGTATTTCATCCAACAGCTAGTCATTTTTTTTGTGGCTGTCCAGTTCTAAGCAGGTTTAGTCACTGCTAGTCAAATACTTCTTCAATGCAAATTGAAATTTTGCTCATAAAATTGTGTAACCTAGCCAAAAAGCTTCATTGCACAAGATGGTTTTAAAGACAAACATGCCAAGAAAGTATGTAACATTTAAGCAATAAATGTGCGCTTAATATGAACGGCGGTGTGGCAAACCATAAGCATCCTACCTCCTTCCATATGTGCAAATACTCAAAATATACTTCTTATCTCCTAACACCTGATTTGTTATTAATTGTCAATCATCAACTTCCAAAAACAAAACTAATTAGTTTCTAATTCAACTACTTAGTCATTGGTCATTCGAAAAAAACTAAAACTATAATTAAGTGACAAACATTTGATATAGAAGTAATCCCATCAATTGTAATAAATTTCAGGAATTAATCGCAATTATTCAATCACAATTAAATTTGTGAATCCAATAGCTAGCTAGATCTACTCCTCTCCAACTCTAAGGATTCCAATATTGGAGAAATGATTAAATACTTTTCGTACCAATCGTGAACTGCTTTAATACCTTCCACATGATTGACGAGTTCCTTAAAAGTTTTCATTTCAGTTCTTAATCCTTGTTTCAGACTCAGTTATAAAGGCATATACGAAGCTCTTTCTCATCTTTACCATCCTCTGCATTTTTTAACTGAACATAACCCACAAGAATAATTCAAATAGAATCCATTTTCCTAATGACCACACGCACTCCAAGAACATATTTACTATCAAATTTCCAAAATTGCCCAAAGCTCTTTAGACACATAATCCAGAAATCCTCATATCGTACCACGTACTAAGTACTCGTAGTAAGAGTCTATTTGCGGATATTTTCTGTTATCGATTCTGATTTTAACTACCCTCCCTCTGTTTTTTATGTGTTCAACTGTTCGAAGAAAAATACAACCTCATCCAGTCTAATGACCCGATTCCTGGATAAGATAATGTGCCTTATGATGTGTGTGATGGCGGGAAATCTTTCATCGCACGTAGGCGTTCACTACAATGTATGATGACGTGGAAGAATTAAACAAAAAACAGCAGACAACGGAATCACTCAGAAATTCCGCAACATCATCCGGCCAACTCATACAATATGTTTCATACATACATAGATACTCGTCATATCTCGATAAAAGATACTTCTTCTCTCAAAATAGAACCTAATTTCCTATGTCCTTCTCTTAGAACTCATCCCTTCTCCTACTAGGATCACATCTGACAGTGATACAGTATCGTCCTGTGATTGACTAAACCGGAATGGTATTCATACTATGAGCCTCGTAAAAGAGGAAGGGACGAATATCTTGTCCTGATATTATGATATTGACCATTCAACAAGTGATGAACCTTCAAAAAATTCTTTTGTCTGCTGGAATGCGTGATGTACTCGTATTCAAAGAATGTAACACTTTTAAGGTGTCATCAATTCATCGATGCCATTCAAAACTAAGCAAATAAATCCTTTATGAATCTCCTCTACTTTGCAGAACTATTACGTGCCCTTAATGCAGAAACAGCAGCAGCATTGGCTTCCAGTGGGACCGGCTCTGCAGACGATGATGAAGATTATATCGACAATGTTATGAATGATTTGGCCATGTCAGAGAAGTACGAACTTTTACGGAAGCTCGACGAGGACATTCGAGAAGAACAGGACATTGTCAGTAAATCGGCATTGCTGATGAAAATGCTAGAGGTAACGTCAGTGTATCTATCCTTGACTTTAAAAAAAAAAAAAAAAAAAAAAAAAAAAAAAAAAAACATATGTTGCTACATATTCACAAATGTCAAATTAGAATTGAATATCCTTTTTTCTTTTTTTTTTGTTGATTTTGAATTCCAGGATCCATCGATAGATACTTTGCCAGTGGTGTATGTTGAAGAGAATCCGGGTGAGGATAACAACAGTTTGTATCCCTTGAACAGTGGCATAGAGAAACGGTCAAGGTATTACCGAAGGTATCCATGGAAAAGGCACAGCCGGAATCGAGGGTAAGCATCACATGAAAATTGCGTAAACGACAGGTGTTTTGAGAATTGAGATATTGGAATATTTGATTTATACAGGTTTCAGTCATTTTTGCAGGCAATAGATTGATAAACGAGTTTGAAAAAAACATTTAAATCACTTAGGTGTCACAATAAAAGTTTCCTGATTTAAAAATCTCTTTGAACTGAATCGGTTAAATCATATTAATCGATTTCTTCTACATTCGTCTTTGTTTTGGATTGTTATTCAACAGGGATTATTTTTCAAAATTTTTTTGATGTCGAATACCTGTGGAAACTCTGAAAAATAATTGTTTTAAATAATTTAAACAATTGCAGGAAGAAGAAATGTTAACTACAATCGATTTTAGCTTTAAAAAGTACATACAATTTAATTTTTGGATTTCTGTCAAAAAAAAAAGAAAAAATTAAAATTGATGAAATTATTTAAAATCCTTAATTTTAATGTTCAGTGATTTCGCAATTGTAAATTTGCATCTTCTTCTTCCATTCGATCAGATGACCGTAACGTGAAATAAATATGCACGAGTTTTTTGGATGTTTCGTCTGAAAGTCCATTTCTTATGTTGTTGTGTATATACGCGCAGTTGGAGAACAACCGTTCCAGCTGTGCGGAGGATGAAGGGATTCTTAAATAATCCACAGCGAATGCAGCTAGCTGATCATCTCCTAGTTCGACGGAGAAGTGCCAGAAAGTTGTTGGTGATGCTATTTTTTTTCGATTCAAAGACTCTGACTTTCTTTCATCATTTGTAAATTCATGTAACGATTCTATTCCAGCTCCTTCGAGCTTATCAAAACGGTAGGTTTGTAACTTGCTTACGTCCATCTGGATTCAGTCTTTTGCCACGATAAATCGGGTGAAAAAAATTGACTGTCACCGTCACATTGTTCAAAACATTGCTTTCCTTCATGCGGTATATCAAAAAATCACGTAATTCGTCTGGCCCATCATGCAATAATTCGAGCCATTTTTCAGCAGCAGAGGCACCACCTTCTTTTGACAAAATTTTGTTAATTCTGCCACCGGGTTTAGTATATCAACCAGCGTCTTAACTGCGGCAATAAATTGTTGATTGAAGAGATCGCTTATTTATCAGTTTCTACCTCCATATCGCAGGCGGCGGTGACCGTTTTCATAGCAGACAAATTTTTCAAAAACGATGCGGCTGCATTTCGTTGAGTTGTCCATAGTGTTGAACAAGATAGAATTGGTGGTCTTCTAAGAAAGTTCGCCTGAAATCTTTCTGCGCAGTCATTACTTTTTCCATTACACAATACAATTTCCAATTTGCTAGAAAATTCGATTCCACTCTCCAGTCGAGACTTTGTTATTGCAGTATCGAAATCTTCTGGTCTGTGAATCTAGATGTCGCTGCTCACATTTAAGTGGTTATCACAATATATTGCATTATCAGTCAAAATGGCATAAACAGAGGCATCATAGGGTTCTTTTGCTATAACGATCGCTTTATCTACGGCATTCAATATGTTTTCACCTATTTCTCGCGTACCAGAGAAGTCGAACAATTCTAGAAAAACTTGTTCATTACTTGAACTTGCAAACATCATCGACATATAATGGCGATTTGCCGAAGAGTTTTGCCATCCATTCACCAACAGTGTTACTCTTTTGTTAATTTTGCTGATTAATTCCGTGCTTCGTTTTTTGATAGTTTCATAAGTGTTGTCGAGCAACTTGCTTGCCAACAGTCGAAGTTATCACACACAAACCAGCTTCGTCAGCACACGCGCCGGCAAAGCTAAAACATCAACATAGCTGAGTCAGCACACGCGCTAGCAACCTGTGAACTGCAGCGGATACGGATCGAATATCCGACTGCAACATATTTGCTTAGCAATCATAAATTCCATAACCCATTCCCACGAATTGTTGTACATTTTCCCACCTTAGAATTTATAAATAGAACTAAATGATAAACTTGTAATTAAACTTAAGTTGGCAATAAAGCGAGACACTTGTCTCAAAAGTAATTTTTTTTTATTTCATTTATAAAAAGAATTTATAACTTTGACGGTTGGGCGGGTGATATGCTGAGCGCAATGCGTTCACGAAGTTCTTGAAATGGTATGTTGCAACCATAAAAAAAGATCGCCGCCAAAGAATCGAGCTTCTTACTTTCGGCAGGTTTTACATCATCCATGAACCGTTTCAGTTTTTGTGGTTTCGGTGTTCTTAAGCCCGATGTCTGAAATTACTTATAAAAATTGGAAAACAGTCCTTACATCTTGCTGTTCCAAGGGTAGACTGACATTCGGGCGCAAATTTAGACGTGAACTTGAGCACGGATTTGGACGTGAATTGTCACTGCTGTACATGATCGATTCCAATTCTTTGTTTAGATATTGTTAGATATCGTGTATCTACCACGTTGAACAAAAAGTTCCGCGAATTTATTCAGAAAATTAAAAATACAAGTCTATTCATCTAAATCTATATTGGCACCTTCAAAGTAATCCCCATCAACTGCAACACACTTATGCCAGCGCTTGATCCAATCCTCGAAACATTTTTTGTATTCGGTTTTCGGTGTGTCCACCAGTGCTTCCTGCGATTTTTCCATTACTTCCTCTCGGCTGCTAAAACGCGTTCCCCGTAGTGGTTTTTTAACTCGATTGAACAGAAAGAAGACACAGGGAGCCAAATCAGGTGAATTCGTTGGCTGTTGGATGATATTTGTTGCATTTTTCATCAAAAAATTACGAATAATGATGGTACTGTGTGACGAGTTTTCTGCCTCTTTCGGCGAATTGCTTCACGCAAACGTCTCATAACGCCCAAATAATACTCTTTGTTTACTGTCTGGCCTTCTGGAAAAAATTCATGATGCACTACACCGTTGTAATCCATGAAAATCGTGAGCATTGCCTTCTTTTTTGACTGAAAATGACGTAGTTTTTTTGGTCTTGGTTCATTTGGTGAACGCCATTCACTTGCCTGATGTCTGGATTGCGTGTCGTACTCATAAACCAACGTCTCATCTCCAGTAATGATCCTTTTGATGAATGTGGGATCGGAGTCAGTCTCGCAAATCATCTCTTTTGCGACGTCAACACGGTCTCTTTTTTACATGAAATTGAGGTCTTTTGACACCAACTTTGCTGCTACAAGACGGAAACCCAAATCATTAAACAAAATATCTTGGACAGATCCATAGGCCATGTTCAAGTCCTCCGCTATCTCTCTGATGGTTAATTTGCGTTTATTGACCAACATTTCTTTTACTCTATCAATGTTTTCGTCGGTTTTCGATGTCGATAGTTTGCCACTGCGTTCATCATCTTCGATTGACTCACGACCACTTTTTAACCGGTCGTGCCACTGGTAAACGACCGTTTTCTTTAGAGAATCGTTGCCGAAACACTTTTCCAACATTTCCAATGTTCGCGCACCATTAAATCCGTTTTTTACGCAAAATTTAATACAAGTTCGTTGTTGCAACTTTAAATCCATTTCTAAAATTGTAAAAAAATCGACAACACACACAGATATATATGTACTCTTGGCTACGTAACTTTTGCAAATGTCAAGCTATGACGCTAAGATTTAGAGAGAATGTCAACAAGAGATGTACCAACTTAACAAAAGAAACAGAACTCAAATCGGAACAATGGGAGTGACACACGGTGGTATTTCGATAATTTCATCATCCTTTTTTTCACCCATGTCAGCGGCTTCATTTCCTTCGAAGTTGTCTGAAGAATCAAATTCGAAAGAATATAGGTGACAGAAATTAAAATAAAATTTATTACCGGTGCTTTGACAAACGCGATTTTGCGGAGTTCGTCCGATGCTCATACAATTGTAGCATTTTCCCGAAACTCTTCCATTGACGCAAACTTTCTTATAACCATACCAATGTTCATGCATTCGCCGACCACCTTTTGATGTTGATGGTGTTGATGTATCACCTTTATCACTTGCTAACAAAATTTTGAAATAAAAATCTGAATGATGAAATAATAAATCTTAGCGGAAAAATCACGTTATGACAATCTAACAAATCAAACAAATACAGCTGACACAGAGCTCTGTGCTAATGTTTGAGTCATTCCAATTCAATTCTGTTTATGGCTGTGAAAAGTGAGAGAGAGAAAATACAAATAAGATCGAAGTGCTTCAGATATTAATGACAAACGGTCGCAGTGCGACCTCTTTATTTGACATATAACATTAATTTCCTTAAACCGTCTTATCCTACTTGCATCCTTATCGTGATTGTATGCGATAAGTCTGCATGGTATTTTGTTGCCTACCACTTATAGCGACTTAAATACGATATCTTACAATTAAAGTACATATTTTTGCTATATGCGCCCTTATCGTGAAAATGTTTGTCTTATCCTCAATAAGATAGCAATCACATCGTTCGGCTGCTCTTGGTTTATCGCAGGATTTGTGCGAACTACATAAGCCTATTGAGCATGCTGAATATACCTTATGTAAAGGGTTTTCCAATAGAGACTTGACAACTTTGAATTAAATTTGTGAACGCACTCTTTGTCTAATCATCAAACTGTCACTGTCAATTTATTCAGTAAACTCAACATTTTCATCATGGTAAAGTACATGAACAAGCAACGTCTGCAAATTATAAAAATTTTCTACCGAAATTCGGAGTCGGTGACTGCAACTTTAAGAGCGTTAACTCCAATTTTCGGTCGTAATTCTCACCCTAGTAAACAGGCAATAACAAGTTTAGTGCAAAAATTTGTGTGATGTTGCCGTGTTATTGAGACGACGGGTTGGTCGAAGTGTCGAAAATATCGCTGCCGTTCAGGCGTCCATAGCAAACGATCCAAATCACTCAATTCCACGGCGTTCTCAAGAATTGGCCATCACTCAGACCACATTATGGCATATTTTGTGTAAGGATCTTGGTTTACACCCATACAAGATCAAGCTGACTCAAAAATTGAAGCCGATGGACAATTTGAAGCGATTGGGTTCTGGAGAAGATGCGCCAAGATGATGAATTTCATCGCAAAATCATCTTCAGTGACGAAGCTCATGTGTTTCATGAATCACCACTTCATCCACAAAAAATAACTGTTTGGTGCGGTTTGCATGCCGGCGACGTTATTGGGCCATCTTTTTTCGTCGACGATAACGATCGTCACGTAACTGTGAATGGTCAGCGTTATCGCGCCATGATCACGGGTGGGGTAGGACTTCCCATTTGAGCGTTTCCAGGTAGGTTTTAACGGGTTTGGCAACTTGAGGCCTAGCGTTGTCATGCTCTAGAATCACCTTTTCGTGCCTCTGCTCGCATTGTGGCGTTTTCTGCGCAGTGCTCACCTCAATCGCATTGATTGAAGTCGATACTGTTCCCTAGTGATGGCTTCGTTGGGTTTCATCGGCCTTCGCAGCGTGAATACTCGGCCGAGCCGACGACGTAGAAGCATGACCGGGCAGTGCCCATGACTTTCTTTTCTTTGAGTTGTTGCAATGAATCCATTTTTCATCACCCGTCACGATGGGATGAAAAAAACCTTTCCTTTTTTGCCGCTGGAGCAATTGTTCCCAAGCGAAAAAACCACGCTCAACATCCATTGGCTTCAAATCACAAGGAACCCAAGTTCCATGTTTGAAGCATTCTCAACGCATGCAATCGCTTGGAAATGGCTTGGTGTGTAACTCTTAATGCTGAAGGAAGATCTTCTTGCGTTTTGCACGGATCCTCATCGAGCAATGCCTCCAATTCAGCGACTTCGATGGATTTTGGCCTTCCTTCACGCGGACGGTCTTCAGCAACGAAATCACCGTCTTTGAAGCGACGGAACCAATCACGGCACTTTGTTTCACTTAGAGCAGTATCTCCGTAAACTTTTTGGAGCTCTCGATGCGCTTCAGCCGTCGTTGTGTGTGTCAAAACGGTTTGTTTACTATATGTCTAAGCTTGGTTCATGACGTTTTGGATATGTCAAAATCAACCAACACTTACTGCTGGAGCCATCTATTGAGAACTTAGTTGCGAACCTAATATTGTAATTTCCGATACAATGGCTGTAATGATATGGCACTTGCTCTAGCTACCGTTGTTTTAGTCTCAAAGTCTATCTCATCGTTTCATCATTTTACCACCACGTTTTATTATTTATGGGAAGCCAGCCTTATGAAACTCCGAGCAGAGATGCTCTTACAATTTTCTTCATAGTTTGTTCACATACCTTACGCGTTTTGCTCCTTTCTTGATTTATGGCATTTTATGGACATTATCGCAAAATAAACACACAGAGCCGGCCTCTTTCGTTGTTTAAGTTGTGTTTACTTAATTTTTCGGCCGATGACCGGTCTTGTATGTGAATATTTGCTTACTAAATATATAAAATTTATTTACTTATTCTTTTTTAATGTATTATTTTATTTGTTTCTTTTGAAGCAGTACCTACGAACCGGAAATTCGTTATGCCTGCACCCCAAGCAAGGAAGATGTTTTCAAATTGCTCGTTGGGCTACATGAAAACCGCAATGGCAACCACCACAAAACCGTGAATTTCTGCAATCGCAAGCGTCCCGCCAAGGCGATATTCACCAACATCCGATTTCTGGGTTAATCCGATAATCAGATAAATACCAATAACGATAATCATTCAAACGTTATCGAAAGGTTAACTAAAAATCGCCAATGGAACAGAAAACTAAGAACACAAAAACAAGACCTAATCACACAAGAAATTGAATTTGGACTGAAACAAGTATTCGAGGGAATATACCTACATATATACAAAACACTAAAAACTATAAATAAAATAACATATTAAAAACTATAAATATTTAAATCAAATCCCCCCTTCTATAATTTCCGTCGATTCGCCCTTCCACACCCTTAATCACTCCAACAAGATGCAATTTATCAATCCGATAGATTTGAACGCTCTGCATTGTTAAAGATAATTGTTTCAAATTTAAATGCAGTATTGTTACCCTTCAAACGGCAACTAGATTGGTAAATATAAGCAAGCCATTTAATTATATAACAAGTATATATATGTATACATAAATATAAATATAAAAATAAAATATATTCGATATAAGCTAAAATAAATAAATAAAAAAACACTTATACTTCTATTTAATGCACTGCAAAAGGTTCTTTCTATTTGTTTTACTTTAGTGTAAATATAAATTTATAAAATGTCTGTTGTCAACTTCAACAACAAACAGAAACAATGCAATTAAATAATTGAAACTTGTAGAAGGGTTGTAAACCGTATCATATCAAAAACCAATGAAAAAAGTGGATAAAACAATTTTAAAAAATTAAAAAAAAAAACAACAAAACAACAATAAACATCAAAAATAACATTTAATGTTTTTTGTGCGTGTAAATTGTATCTTAAATATTATAATATAAAGCAAAACAAAAAAAAATAACAATTTTACCAGTCTTAATATACAATTACTATCAAATGTTTTCTGGAAGAGCAAATGGACACAAGTACATTACGATTTAATGAAAAAATTAAAATCAAATATATTTATTATACTTATTTTTTGAATTAGCAATTACGAGAAATATAATGAAAAATTTAAGAAAAATTGATGGAAGTCATTCCTTGAATATCATCAAATAAAGAACTTTTATTTCGAATTGTTGCATTGTTTTATTGCATCGGAGATACAGTCACAAACCCTGTATGGGAGTTTATTTATATTTAGCTTTCTGTAAAATAAGATGAGCTCAGCAAGATTACAGATTCCCTCCTATGAGATGATTTTCAAAATATTCGCGTCTTCTCTAAACGTTACTGGTGACTTTTGTTTTTAAGTGCTGTAACAGGCCGGCTGAACTTGGGCGCTCACTTATATCCCTCGATCCTTCCTTTCTTTGGTTACCTTGTCGTGGGATGTCGCTCGCTGTTATGCAGCAACCAAAAGCCTTGCATAGGACGGACAACGACTTTTGAATCGTGAAAAGGTAGCTGGTAGTCACACAACTAATAGAACCCGTCGAGTGCTTTAAAGCAAATATCACGGCCATTCAGGAAGTACGAACTCCTTACAACAATGCTCATCAAAGCACAGAGGAAAGAGGTGACATTACCAAAGAATGATTATACAAGCTCCTCGACAAAACTTAAGGGCAACGTCCGAAGTATGAAGTAAAAATCACCCCAGGTGGTTTTAGCCCTCAAAATAGGACGGTAGGACATGTTTGACAGCGCAGCCAGGAAGTATAACCTCCACAACATCATGTCTCGAAGCGGCTAAGGCTAATTAACATTGCTGGATCAGTGTCTCATTGCAGACAACTCGCCTACGAAGCAACACTGCATAAACGAGTGTGGCCCGTGAGCTCTACTAGGAGTAGAGCAGAAGAACACCAGAAGCCTTCTATCGAGGTGTTAGGTTAGGTTAAACAGGGGTGTGATGGATATGCCATCATACAGACAATAGGCACCGAAAAGGGTCCATCGCGGTCCCTGTGGAACCAATTGAATTTGTCTTCAAATGGCAAAAACCTAAACAGTCGCCTTGGTGAAACACCCAATTTTCTTGCAAAAGCTAAGAACCCTTTTGAAGTTCGTGCCATCTATTTCCTCTAGATTTTCGAAAAAGTGTTTCCTTAAAAATTTTCTACGACCCCGCGATATTGCCACGCATTCACACAGTATGTGTGTTATGTCCTCAACAGCTTGCAGATCACCACACAATTTGCAGATATCCGTATCTGACAATTTGAGTCTCATTGCGAGCTGCCGCAGGAGACAGTGTCCTGTCAGGATTCCTATTACTGTTCTAAGCTTATCCCTGTTTAGTTTTATTAACTTCCTAGATCTTTTGCCGTCAAAAAGCGGTCAAAGAGCCTAGGATACCCTATGTCCTTCAAGGCTTGACCACCTTAGGTTGGCCCCTATACTATGCAAAGGGGTGGTTTGATATTTGCAACCTCACTATTGTCGAGTATCCCTCCTTTTCTTGCAAGCTCGTCCGCTTGTTCATTTCCTTTAATACCACAGTGTCCTGGCACCCAGCATAGTCTTACCCGGTTCTGACTGCATAGTGCTTTGAGCACTGTGCGACAGTCCCTGACTGTATCAGAGTTGACGTTGGTTGATTCCATTGCTAGTTTAGTTAGTTTTAAATGCATTTTATTTTCTTAATCACTAACTCTTACATACTAACAAAAAATGCTTAAATGCAAGCCTAAAATTACTTCACAATTTTATACTAACTTACTGGCCCCACACTGGGACTCTAAGCTACTCTAAATTCTTATAACTTCGACTATATTTACATTTTCTTTACAGATATTTATTTTCTATACTTAAAGCTAAGAAAAAAAATTGTTTACAAAAACTTAGCATATGGACATAATTTTTTATTTTTTATAAAAACTTAATATCTAACTTAAAATAAACCTTAGCCTACCTAATCCTACATACAAAATACACACATACACACATATAGACATTATACACAATTATATACATATATTAGTATATACCTTTGCATACACATTTGTATATACCAAGCTATGTATATATTTCTTAGATGCTAACCTAAACCTATGTAAGCTGGCCATCGCTATTCACAGAGAAAACAGATTGGTCAGCTCTGCCTCATTAGTGAGGCTGGTCCGTAATTGACGGAAACGACGACAAAACATCTTCTCCATCATTCAACCACCAGAAGTTCTTTTGCTGCCGAACGACATCCCTCTTATCGCGATTCCCCACCGCCCTACTGAACCTGAGACGATCCACACTGCCGTGTGCGACGTCTCTGTTGTAGTTGAGTCGCCTGTCCCCAGCTGTCCGAGCGACATGGAAGATTAACGGGACCGCTGATCTATTCTGGATCAACCCTATCTGATCAAGGTAGAGGAATGCTTCCGGTGGAACGAACATTCTCGTGGTAAAGGTAATTGGGGTAGTAAGCCCCAGATATCAGGTTATTCGTCGAGGTCATTGCTCTTGCAATGTGCCTTCGAGTGAGCTTAATTATGAAGTTGTCCACTCGTATTAGGTTCGCCCTATTGTAAAGGACCTCATTAGGATAACATTTTTTGTACTCCGACTCTGGTGTTCGGTACAAGCGAAGGCAAGCCCTCTCAAACACCCGAATCTTTTCCATTAAGCTTGCACGTACATTGAACCACACGGGACAACCAAATACCAGCATGGGCCTGATAAGGGCCATGTAGCAGATTACCTTTACCCTCGCATCGAGTTGGCTGCTATAAAACAGTCTTTTTGTAAGGCCAAAAGCACCTTTGGCTCTGGCCAGAGCAGCATCTACATTTTTGTTGAAATACAGAAACTGATCTAGCCAGATCCCAAGGTATCTGACTACATTTCGACAGGCAAGAGGCTGTCCGTGTTGACCAATGATCGAGAACTTTCGCCAATTTTTTCTGGTATCCCTAGAGGCTCTAGACAACGGCGTCCTAAAGAGAATGGTTTCCGACTTCTGAAAGTTGATTTTCAACTTCCAGTCATCGCAAAATCGTCTTATCTTATCGAATTCACGCTGCAAGAGAGTATTAATGACCTCGATTTCTTGACCTGTTCTGTACGCTATCAAATCGTCTGCGTACGCAATAGTATGGGGAAGTGAACCTATCAAGTCGCTTGTACGAGTATAAACGTTAAATAGGATCGGCGAAGACCATTTTTAATTTGAAATATTCCAACTGAAGTCATCACAATTTTTCACGATGAACTGACTATTGGTTAGCATGTTATAAAGAATGTACAAGAGTGGTTTACTGATCCCCAGCCTACTCAGCTTATAGAAAAGACCCTCTAACCATACGGTGTCGAAGGCCTTCTCCAAGTCAACAAGGCAGGCACCAGTACATTGTTTTTTGCCTTTATTCCATTGGATATCGGACACCAGTTTAGACGCGGCATGTGAGATAGTCGTATCATGTCCCGCCTTAAAACCGAATTGATTATCCGAAACTATATTATTGTCCTCAACCCACCTAGTCAGAGCTCTATTGATTACCTTTTCAAAAACCTTACTGATATTCGGAAGGAGACTTATCGACCGGAGATTCGCCGGATTGGATATATCCTTTCCCTTTTTGGGGATAGGTTGAACCACCGCGGTTTTCCAATGCGCTGGATAATGTGCATTATTCATTGCATGATTAAACAGGGTGGTGTAAATGTCCACCGCTTCTAGAGGAAGATATCGAAGCACGATGTTCGGAATACCATCGGTCCCCACTGATTTCTTAACTCTGATTGTGTCGAAGATATCATGGAGTTTTTCCTACGAAATGAACGAGGGTAGGTCACCCTCTCTGGCAATGACATTATTGGCCATATTTTCATCGCTAAACCGCGTGAAACCAGAGCCCCCGGATCACTAATTTTCTACTTCATTTGTGCACCAAGACGCGACTGTGCAGGTTGTAAGTAAGATCAATGATATCAGTGGCTTTGTATACTGTATTGTATAAGAGTTTCAAGCAATGAAAAAAATACTGGGAATTATATCTCGAATCACTCTGAGTGAAGAAAAACTCTCCGTCCTATTCGGACTCCCACCCCTGGAGAGCAAACATAGAAACCAAACACACCTGAGTTTCAAACCACTACAAAAACAATTTTCCTTTCTCCTCCTTCTATATTTCCGCCCGCGCCCTGGCAACAGTAAAAGGGTATCAACCCCTTAGGCGCGCGTAAATTATAAAAAAAAAAAAAAAAAAAAAATACTTCCTGGAAAGTCGCCCCTATGGCCTCAACCTTCTCCTGTTGATCCTCGATCACAAAAAAGTCGTCATCATCAGTGGCCTCATTATGTTGCGTTAGGCCCGGCAGCACCGCATAGATCTGGTCCACCCGCTTGACCTGTTCTTGCACCTGCTTTTGCAGCTGAGCCATCTGCCCTTGGATTGCGAGCAGGACATGTTAGGTGCAGCTTCCGTTGTTCTCAGCATTGGCGCCGGAGGAGCAACAGTCGCTTGCTGTACCGTAGCCCCCTACCTGACGCCATTTGGGCGTAGGAAATTTGGGGACGTGACGGCTGGTGTTTGAAACCCAACAGGTGAACGTTTGACCTCCACCTTCTGCCGCCGAGCCAGTTTTGCTTTCTTAATGTCAGCGAACTTAGGACAACGCCGCACTTCACGCATCGAGGCTGCATTTGACAGTTCGACGCGGCGTACCCGAACCTCTGGCAGCCAACGCATTGTATAACGCCTTCGCTCCTTTTTAGTTTTTCCCAGTAGACCACCTGGTAGTCTAGTACATTGATACTCCTTAGACTATCCAGACGGCTTTCGGGACTGAGCTGCACCAGGAAGAACGGCAGACTCCGTTTCTCCCGCTTGGCTCTAGCTGTGGTAAATGGCTTTACCACCACAAAGTTCTTCGCACTCCTTCTCTTTGAGCAGTGCCAGGATCTCCTCAGGATCAGAAAACGGTTCCAACCCCTTCAGCAGCATCGATTGCTGCTTTTCACACTTTGGTGTGAATGAGTAGTGTTCCGTCGTCGTTTCCTTTAGGAGCTCTTTCACTTTCGCCTAGCCCTCCACTGTATTACAGTGGATGGCATGGCGATCGTTCCCCAATCGCTTAATATTAAAATTATTTCCAATTACCAACTTACACAGGTCCTTGGTTGCATTCACCTCCAATTTATAGGTGTTGGTAGGAGGCACCTTCTCCTTCTTCTTCGTCTGCTGATGTTGCTGGTACTGTTGTTGTTTTTGTTGTTACTGCCTCTGATGTTTTAACTGTTGCCGTTGTTGTGGCTGCTCTTGTTGTTGTTGCTGGTGTTTCTTTTGCTTCTGTTGGTGTTGTTGGTGCACTTGTGCTTTTATATTTGTCTGTTGTTTTTGTTGGCTCTGCTTTTGAGCAAGCTGCGACTGCTGTTACTGTTGGGATTGCTCATACTCTTCCCTCTTCCTTCTGACCATTTGCTGTTCTTTTATGGCATGTACCCTTTGCTGTAGCATTTTGATGCTGTTACTTATCGACTCGATTTCCTCCTCTTTATCGTCCGATTAGCTTGCTGCCAATGAAGCGAAAATTGATTCCATTGCCTTGAGCGCGGCGTGGCTATCAATGTAGACAGCGATATATCTTTCTAATACCGATCTCATCTGTATTAGCTCAGCCGCTCTAAGGACAGCCAGGACCTCTGATTGAAACACACTGCTTGCGTCCGGTAGTCTTATAGACACTCATAGCTCTGGGTCTTCTGAGAAGATACAAGAACCTGTTCCTTTCTCTGTTTTTGAGCCATCTGTGAAAATTGCAATTTCATTTGACCTGATTATTGCATTCTTTTCCCAGTCCTCCCTCTCCGGATAAATTATATCGTACGGGATGCTGAAGTCGACCAGGGAAGGAATTTCATCCGTTAGAATTGTATTGCCTGGCAGTAACTCCGTTAGTACCGTGTCATGTCCGAAGCTATTGAAAATATTGAAAAGCCTATTGAAAAGTGTCCAGGCGTGATGACGCCCAAATCCTCAGGTTGTCCGAGATAGGGCATATAGCCTCCATCTGTGCGAGTAGTGTATAAAGTTCCTCAAAGGTTAGCTTCTCGTTGTCTATCGCGCGTTTTAAATGGTGCTCCAGTAACTTCACTCCGGTTTCCCAAAGCCCACCGAAGTGAGGCGAAGCGGAAGGAATGAACTTCCATTTAGTTCCTTGATTCCAGAGGATCTCTGCAATTTCTGGCCAATCATGCTTTGCAGCCTTCATCATGTGGTCGAGTTCTATGTTAGCTCCCACAGAATTAATTCCGCAATCGCTGTAAAGCTGGCTGCATATACCTTGCCTTGCAGTAAAGCAACGAAAGGCAACCAAAAAGGCTTTTGTATGTGATATGTGATACTACGTCGATGTGTATTGCTTTGGTAGCTCGGCACTCAAAGATTTCGAAGTACCCTTTAAGACTCTTGACGTTGCGTTCTTTCTAGGTCTTAATCTCGATCAGTTCAGCGTAGTCGTTTCCAGTATGTGCCGATGTACAGGTAGGTGGTCCTTTGAGCCGGATAATAAAAGTTAACAAGGGGTCTATTATATTCAACCGGACTTTTTATGAGAGTCTTCATAGTTTGTAGGGGGTTATACCCTCATTTAAAACCAGCCTGCTCTCGTGTCTGAGAGAAGTTCAATTTTAGTTCCAGACGTTTCGTTTATATTTTTTAAATAATTTGTATAGGTGGGAGAGTAAGCTTATTGGCCTGTAGTTCTATAAGTTTGTTATGGATGAGAATTCTAAGCGCTTCATTCCACTTATAGCTCTTTTCTAAACACAGGCTTACGAGTAGTAGGCAAGCTATTTCTTAAAGGAGTATCTCACCGCCCATGGCTCTTTTTTATATATATACCTATATGTATATAATTGGAACGCACACGGGATTTTGTGGACCCTTAAGATGTTTGCACATAGCGCGGTCGAGGGGAAGTTAGGGAGGCAAAAAAGAGAGATGCCTATGTGCTTTAAATGTTTGTAAGTTATTGTAACTAGGAAATAAAGAGTTCGGCAAGGCATTCCATAAGCGATTTGTATGGCTTAGGAACGAATCACAATATTTCAGAGTACGTCCGAAACTGGGCTTGAGGGTATATTGATGAGCATTTATAGTGAGACGGGTGTTACGGTTAAAAGTTAGGAGGGGTCGAATGCTACTGGCAATTTCGGTGGAGCACTGATGGTGAAAATAGCTATACAACAAGGTGAGGCAGGAGACACTACGTCTGTGTTCGAGGATGTCGAATGACTGTGTAACATTGTCATCATCTCTCAGTTTTATCGCACAGTTTTGGATCCTATCTACAATAGCAAGTGCAAAGAGGTCTTAGGAGCACCTGACCCAGATGTAAGCATTGTACTCCAATTTCGGGCGGATAAACGCCTTATATATTGAAGCCAGGTCAGAGGAGGTGAAATATTTCTTACATCGCTTGAGGAAACCTAGACATTTCGCAGCATCTTTGGCGACATCGAATATGTGGTCATTCCAACGTAAGTTGTCATTGACACACATACCGAGATGCAAGTGCCATTTATGGATAATGACTGGGTGTTTAATTTTCGCTTTAACGACAGCAGACAGCCTTGTGTTTTGGAAGCATTAAATTCCACTCTGTTAATGGTTCCCCAATTGCTTATTCTGCTAATATTGGAATTTAATGAGCTTATATTATTTTGCTCTCTACGTTGTTCGATTTTGTATACATCTGATTGTTGTACTGCTGAAAGCTCTTTTTTCCTGTCCTTTTTTTTCATTTTTTTACCTGTCATACTGATGTTATGGCCTTTTCTAATGATAGACTAGAGTCAAGCTGTATCCTGTCGCTTAAACCTGTGTATTTCGTACCAATGATAAGAGTCAATAAGACCATATCACCAAGCACAGTATTTTGCCGGGGAATGCAATGCTGTGATGAATTCCTCCCCTGTCTTCTCGTCCCGCTGTCGTCTTTTTAAAAATTGCGCTCAAATATGATACTTTGTTTTGGTATAAAATAATCGTCAAACTTTTTTATACATTCCTCATAAGTATTAGGTGTGGGAATAAAAGACGCAAATAGGTCTTCGGCTTTTTCGCCCATGCAGTATTTCAAGATATTTACCTGTGATTTGTTGTCAGCCTCGTGTAATCCATTCCCGATTCGATATCTTTCGAAACGCTTGTTCCACCTTTCCCAATCTGAGGGCATAAAGAAAAATTCTTCCGGTGGAGTTAGATCTGTTTTTGCATACTTGAGTTTGTAGGTAAATTTATCTTTGTAGCAGAATTACTTTTCTACCCTTCGTTCTTTGTCTCCATTGGCATTGCAGTCCACACGTGCCTTCCTTAGTTTTTTTTTTTGTCAGTGCACGAGTCCGTGGCTGCTAAGCACTTGTACGATATTACTGTTTTCTGGGTTATTTTTTAATACTTTCCTTTTCTTTAGCGGTCGGGTTTTCTTTAATTTTCACTTCAAATAGTTTAGAAGGTGTAAGGTAAGGTTTCCGCTGCCATCATGTTCAAGGTTCAGTTCAAGAATGTTCTGACATTTGAGATTACATGGTGTTTACATTGGATCTTAATGAAAGAGGTATTGCCAATGCCACAGTTTGATTAAGTTGAATCTTATTTAGTTGTTGATTGTTAGAATATTAAAACATAGGCTGTCGTTCCCGTTCTACATCCGAAGAGCAGGGACGTGAGTCCGAAAACGAATATGAAAAGCAGAGAGTACTGTCGCCAGCAGAGGAATATATTGGAATAGAAGTGGCAGACAAGAGATCATTGATGAAAATTAAAAAGAGTGTCGGACACAGAACGAAGCCCTGGGGCACACCATCATTTATTTTGTGAATATCAGTCTTGAAACCATCCAAGACAACTTGAATTGAACGTTCCGAAAGGTAGTTTCTAATCCATTGACGAAGAGAGTCATCGATCACAAAAGCACGCATTTTCAACAAAAGAGCCTGATGTCAAACTCTGTCAAATGCCTTAGAAACATCAAGTGCAACTATCAAGACCATACTGCCGGTCATTAAGAAGTTTCCGCGTTTCAAGATATTTCATGAGCTGACGGTTTATCAGCGTTTCTGTGACCTTGAAAAGAAGGGACGTAAGTGCAATGGGCCTGTAGAAGGACAAAGAAGAACATTCGCCTTTTTTAGAGACGGGCTGGACAAATGCTGTTTTCCATCTGCTCGGAAGAGCAGAGTAGGATTGATGAAAAAGCTTACGCAGTGGTTTCGCCAGCGTAGAAGAACATCTCTTCAGACGAAGGGGATATATACCATCTGGACCAGTGGATTTGTGAATGTTAAGATCTTTAAGTAATCTTGCTACTACACGAGTACGAAAGTGAATTCATCCTATTGAAGATTCGACACATTCAAGTGTAGGTGCAGACAAAGCACAATCTGGAAGTGTTAAACTGGCCGCAAAGTGTGCAGCAAGCAAATTGGCTTTGTCCAAAAGAGCTAACAGCTGGAATGTCATTGTAAATGAACGTTGGAATGGAGAATGAGGCAGGATTTCTAATGATTTTGACAAACGACCAAAAATTGTTACTACCTTTGGGACATTGTAGTAGTTTTTGCCTCAATTTTTGGTCGTTTTGAAATTTCACGCGCTTGAGAAAGACGTTGTCATTACTGGCTCGTTGAAACTTTTTTCGGTTTTCCTCTCTCGGGTTGGTCTTGAAGGACTGAAAAAACATTTCTCTAAGCCTGACTCTTTACAGCTCGAGTCGTACCATGCCTTTTTTTTTTGATTTGATACTCTTCATCCGATGAGGAATAAACGATCTCATTCTAAAGAGAATAGTGTCAGTGATAATATCAGTAGCGGCATCCACGTTGTTATCGAGGAAACATAACGATCAGTTAACTCTCATATTGCCATACGGTTCTTTTAGGAATTTTTTTCTCCAACTGAGTGGTCGGTGTACGAGAAATTAGCTGATATTACACAATGGTACAACGAGCCTAGAGGGGAGAGCACATCAACGGTGTACTCATCAGGGTTAGAGGTTAAAACAAGTCCAGGGTGTTGGCGGTATAACCATCAACGTCTGGTATTCGCGTGGGCTCACTTACAAGCTGCGTTAAGTTGTTTTCCGCAGCGAAGGTCAACACACAACACACCGTCCTTTGGGTGTTGTCTGTCCAGAATGTCGAGGCCACTCAGAATTGTGTATATTGAAATCGCCCGTAATAACGATTTCAGTAGGGGGATACAGGGACACAAATGCCGCCTCTATTGCAATTTCATTCTCTCCTGGCGATTTATTATTTTTCATCTCATTGAGGGAGTTTCTATTTTCGTAGGAATAATGTAGAAATATTTTGCATTTCCACGGAGCCAACGTGTGCAAGGTTTTGTCCTCTTGTCCTTGTTATGATGGTGTTGGGGTCGGCTATTAGAATTTTTCTTTGTCTGTAGTTTTTTGACTGAAATATGGTATATTCAGATTCTTCCCTGGGATATTACATTTTGAATGGTCGATATCTGCACTCGCATTTAGAGGGTATATAGTAATTAAAATGCATGTTGGTGAGTTTTCTTTTAGCCGCTGCTAATCTGGAGGACAGACACTGTTTGTAGCCACTTACGGTCAGATGCTAGTATTTTACTAGATCCTTAAACTGAACACATCAGAGTGACTTCACTAAAGCTCCCTCTTTTGTTAGCTCAAACCTAAAATCCCATGAAGGCTGGTTGCTCCATCTTCATTTAGGTCGCTCAGGTTTACAACGGACACCACCTGGAAGTGCGAGAAGGAATTGAATAGTGCGTTCCCCAACAACTCGATACCCCGAGGTAGCTTTCTGTTCCCAATCTTCACAATGGCGATTCGCGTTGATTAAGAAAATTGATGTTTCATTGACTTCAGCATTTAGAGAAGATACTTTTATGTGTACTTACTGGCCACAATAAAGGACTTGAGATAACGACTTACAATTTTGTGAAAAAGTTCCACTGATCCATCGGAATATGTGCAGGTTAAAAACCCTAATTTTCGGCAGTGTCATTACACAATCCTGTTGATTCTCAGTTCAGTCTAGCAGTTAAATTTAACCATTTATTGATATAGCCATCGGTCTTTACTGTTCGTTCTTTCGAAGGATAAAAAAAAGTCGATGAAGCAGCAAATGTCTTGTGTCACTCCGCGTAATAAAAATTGAACAAACCGACGACGCTTTGTTTGATCTTAAATCTTTTGGGAACAAGTTAAAGCCTTCAGTGACCCATCTGATAACTTCAATAAGAAGAAATGTAGGGCAATAGTGTTCCCAATTAGCTCAGCAGTTAATGGTCATCAAATTTGTTTGACTCTTACAAACTTTTAATCGTCTCATAATGTATTCGTTTCTCACACCCTGATACACCTGTTGGTGTCAATCGGCCACAAGTTAACTTCAATTGCATGTTTGCATGACATTAGATCTTGCTAATTACTTTGGCCACAATTACCACAGAACCAGGCAAATAAAACAAAAACAAACAAAAAAAAGTAAACGAAAACTTTTTATGACTTAAACTGCTCATAATGAACTAACAGCAAACAAACAATCACACGCAAACTGTCTGTAACCAGGTCCCGGGTTATTTCCAATCTTCTCCACGCCCTGAAAAGTTTGTTTTTCGTTTCACTTCTGTCATCCAAGTTTGACGACTGAACCTACTTTTGGTAAATGTTTCCCCGAAGACCACTTTACTGGACCGGATGCAGTTCATGTGGAGTGACTCAGTCTGTCAACTGAAAATGAGAGTGAGACTTTGAAGTGGCCTCTACCTAAAAAGGAAGTTTACACTGGAACACACCTTTCTGGCCAAACGGAGAGTTTGAGATTTTTCGTAAAAGTCACTCTCAGTACCGGACAAGCATTCAACCCTATCGGTCGGAGAATGGGGCTTTATCGTCTCGTAAAATTTTCGCTGATTATCCTTGCAAGTATGGGAGTTTCCTGTACTGATTTTCGCCAATGCAAGGATTACGAAGGACTATACACAACTCGTCAGACAGTCATCACTTCTCCAAATCATCCAAAGAATTACCCACCCAATGTATGTGGTGATTATATCTTTCGGTCACCGTATCGCTGCCCCATTGACTACCATATCCAATTTCTAAATTTCTCCCTGGAGGCATCCTTAAATTGTGCAAATGATTTCCTGGCTATTGGCGATGTGAAAGTATCTGATGTTGATTTTCGAAATTACACCGGCGATATCCTTTGTGGACTCGTGACGGGGATAAGAATATACCATGCCCGAGATGGCATCTTGAGAGTGAGATTTATGACAAACGATGCGGTTGAGAGCAGTGGATTTCGGTTGTTAATTACCCGCCTGACATGTGAGGAAACAGTGAAAAGCAATATCACTGTCAATGAGAATAAGGACATTCAGAAAATGGTAAAGAAACCTCCGCACTTGGATCTTCTACCACCTTTTCCAGAAACATCCAAACTCCACAAAGGTGATTGGACAAAGCAAACTAATAACAAGCAAGTAGATGTCTTTCGAGGGGACCAATATCTACCACCATCACCAGTATTTTATCCCCAATCATCGACTCCCCCAACACAAACGAACATTGGATACTTGCCACCGCCGGCGGCACCAGGCAACCCTTGTCTACCGCCTACGAGTACAAACACCTGGATTCAGGGGCAACCTTACCATCCACCGAACAATAACTATCCGCAAAATAACAACTATCCCGTAAATAACAACTACCCACAACAATTGCCACCAGGATCTTGCTGTTCTACGAATTTTCAACAAAACCGATTCTTTCTTACAAGCCCTGGCTTCCCGACAAGAATCGATGCAAGTCCGCCCCAAGATTGTCTGTATTACATCGAAAGGTCCGGACCGAATGTGTGTCGTCTGAAAATCGTTTTCCGATTCTTTGTGCTAGGAAGTGCGGACCCCTATTCAGGACAATGTCTAAGTGACTTTATTGAGATTGATGGCAAAAGGATATGTGGCTGTAGGACAGGATTTGTCTACTCAATAGAATGGGGTTTAGGAGCCAAAGTGATTCGTTTGAAGACATACGGCCGATTAAGTGGTATTGCTTCAATTGGTTTCTTATTGGATGTTACGCAGGAGGACTGTGGTGTGAGATACCCTCGACAAGTTGTTGATTCTGAGAAATTCACACCTAACGCCATTGTGGAGACAAACACTACTACAAGGGCGACGTTCTACTCACCAGATACGAGTACTAGGGAAACGCAACATTTGGGTTACTCCATCAACGATGGAGCGAATTCGAAATTATTTTTCGGCCAAACAAATCCCTGCGAGTTTAGTTTTACTGATTTATTAAGGATTTCCTTTGATCCCCTGTGGTTAACGAGACCGAGGTGTTGAAAGGTACAAGTACGTGTTGTGGACGTTACAACAGATTGTAATTTGTTTCCTCTTATTATATTTTATATGAACTTGTATTGTATTATAGTATATATTGCACAATAAATCGTATTTAAGTACTTTTTTTACTTGACATCTTCCCTGGAGTTATAATTTTGGAAGAACTTAGATCTGGAACAATAGAACAACTACCACATTGTTGTTGAGGTACAGCGATAGTGTTCGTGTAGTAAGTCGAACATGACAGCGACAATGAAAAGGTAGAAATGCAACTTAGAGTGGTTGCATGGAGATTTATTAAAAAAAAAAACTCCGTGTATTGTAAACACTCGCAGGTCCATAAACTTTGCTTATGGAAGCCTCCTAATTTTTTTCGGATTAAGGGAGATACATTTCTATCCTACACTTCAACTTAAACGAATGTTATCTAAGAAATGTACAAGTTACACACGTAGCTGCCATTTGATCTTGTGGTGGCTGGGCTTTAGCTAACTACCAACAGATGAGAACTCAGAGATTGAGCAGGTCTACACTTAGCCACAAGACATATAAGCTGTTTCTTGGAGATTCTCCATGGCGGAGTGTTGGTGTTTACATGTCCTAACTACGACTATCATTATGTGATTCTTCACCAGTATATGTGACACATTCAGATTGTCACTAAATTAGTCTTAGTCCAGAGCCCGACAACGCAAACGAGACGAAATATCTCCCAAAGAATCTTTTCCTCAACGTGATCAAGAACATCTTCATTCGCTTTCGAACCCCCTCATGGGTCAATGGCAGCTCTCATATCATCAAAACGAGTTACTGGCTCCGGCAAATCCGGCTCTTTTTGCGAAAGTGACTCGAACAGGGAAAAACTCACCGTTGACTACCCTCCAAAACTAAAAAAAAAGAAGAGAATTCTCAGGTCTTTTGCAGGCCATGGTTTAACTGAACAACCAGAGGAGACTCTAGGCCGTTATAAAGCAAATAACATCATGTGTGGTATAGACTTCTATGGCTGCTACAAAGAATACTCGTAGAGCAGCACCTATTTGGGAAGTGTTGGAATCAAATGTCTTAAGCACCAGCAATTTAAAAAAACATGCCAAACACAAAACAGTCCGTGCTAAAAAACTGAAAAGATTGCTTTCGCAGAATGAAGCATTTAGCTTTGCTGACGAGCGAAAGCGGTTTCGTCCTCCCGACACAAAGAGATTAGAATAACATTGTCCAAAGAAGACGCCAAAAAGCCCTGGGTCAACAGAGCAGAGCAGCAGATTTGATGAGCAGAATACGGCAACCCATATGCAAAATACATTCAGATTGGCTAAAGTCCTAAGCTTTAAAACATGTAAGCGAACTCTTCATTACTGACGATAAGGATGACATCATCAAGGAGGAATTCTATGCCCTCCTAACCCGACGCCTCGGTAAGGGAGCCGTCTTTGAGGGAATATTAAACACGGCCTGCATAACACCACGTCCGATAATGAATTCAGCTTTTTACAATTGATAACCTCTTAGTAGCTAGCACATGGTCCACACGTCTCAAAATCTCTAAAGGGGCTTTATTACTTATTTACTTTAGGTGGCGCTACAGTCCTGAGTGGACCTGGGTCTCAACAAACAAGCAACTCCAGCCAACTCGATCTTTAGCTAACATCCTCCAGTTTCGCACGCTAAGTTGGGTGAGGTCCTCTTCAACTTTCGTGCGCCACCTGAGTCATGGATTTCCTCTACTGCGTAGTCCGGACGGGATTCGAATTCGGGGACGGATGTGTGAGTTCTTTACCGATCTTGATGGAGCAGGGTGCATTCTTCATCTTCATCCTGCACAAACCGATAATTTTGGCAGAGATGCCAAAGCTAGACATTGCTCTGTATAGCTCGCCTCTGTAGATGCTGTGTTACGCTGCCTTAAAATCGAAGAATAGGTGGTGTGTATCAATTTGGTTACACACATCTGCCGTAGTTTGGATATTTGGTCGAGAGTGGGCTAACCACCCTAACTAAAGTCACACTGATATGCAACAATCAGGTTGTTGACGAACGGCTTGGGGCATTCACACAATATGGCAGGTAGGATCTTGTAGGCGATGTTAAGAAGACTGATGCCTCTATAGTTGGCGCAGTTCAGAGTTTCTTGAGGATCGAACAAGCAATGCTGATGTTCAATTCATCGGACACTGGAGGTGTTGCTTGTGTCGATCGCAATGTGGTCAATCTGGTTAACGGTTAATTTATCAAGAGTTCTGTGAATAGCGTGATGTGGTGTAGTGCAGACTATACTTTCCGACGGTAGCACCGAAGATGCCCACTCTTCCTAGTTTTGCATTCAAATCAACGAGTACAATTTTAATGTCATACCTAGGGCACTGATCATAAGTTTTGTTCAAGAGCTCGTCAAACCCATCTTTGGTGTCGTCATCTTTCTTCTTTGTGGGGACCTGCGAGCATATAAGCCGAATGTTGGTAAATTTTGTCTTAATACGGAGTGTTACGAGGCGCTCGTTAACATGCTGGAAACTCAACATTAAATCTGGTAGGAGGAGATCTAAGCCGATGCGAAACTATGATACCCGCTTACATGATTAATACAGAGAGCAGACATATACGAATCCTCTAAATAATAACATCGGCACTGTTGAGTAAGATCCCAGCTATCAGAGTACAGGCAAGCCCGTATAGCAAAACATGAGCTGTATAAGTCGGCGATGCAAAAAGCGACGATATAGTGAACATATAAGCAGAGGAGATGGGAGGAATATCGGCTTATCAGGATAAAGGGAAAGAATTGTAGAAGCGATACTGCAGCAATTTTTGTCCGCCATCATACCAAAAAGTGTAAAGAACTTGCTCTTGACTCAAATACCGAACAAGTATTCAGAGATAAGGATGGGGACGCAATAGTAGAATCATATTCGATGATGGAAATTGAAAAAGTTTACCTTTGCAGAGTGATTGCCGTGAAAACGTCTAACATTCTGCTGAACCATTCAGGATAGATGATGATTAACAACAAACTCGTCCATTCGACTAGGAGCAGAGTAAGGAGCATCAACAAAATCTGTGAAGTACAATACGTATATCTGGTTTCGCTGGTAAATATTAGGCAGCTGCCTGAGGCTTCATCTCTCAATATTTATGGAGCTACATGCATAGCTCTCCGTATCATGAAGGTTTTTGAGATCTACTCTTCCGACAATACGAAGCGTTGCTTTCACCTACTGCCACATCCACCCATATTTTCTTTAATTACAGAATGTGCCTAATGTTTCAATTTCAATCCATACTCATTCTTGACGTCACTCTTAAAGAGTCAATGGTCTTAATCTCATAAACTGTGAAAGCATTCATAAGGCAGTTTTTATGGACACTATAAATAAAGTGAATACTTCTCTGGAAGGCAGAGTATCATTTAGTGGATGCATGCATACGTATGTCCGCCTAAATAGCATTTTTACAAAGCCTCTGTGGGATGTACTCGTACATTTGCTATAACCTTCCTACACATTGCACAAAGAGCAAATAAGTCAATGTACCAACCCAGGAGAAAAAGCCTTTAAGGACATTTTATTACAACAAATCGACATTTACATTCGCTGTAATGCAGGACATTTGGCACACAATAAAGCAAATGGGGTGCTCGTAATATATGACCCATTCGCCAGACAGTAACCACACTTACACAAGCCTTATGGTCGTAATAAAAAAAAATGATAAATTTCCACTTTTAACTAATGAAGGGGGAAGCGGCAAAACCATGAGGCTTCACTGGCTTACCTAACTCAGTGTTATAGGGTGCAGAGAACATATGACTCACATAGTATCCGTATTTGCTATTGGAAGACTAAGTGTTTTCGAACTAATCGTAGACTGTTTCCATATTTATAGATACATCGCACACACTGATAACGATAGATACGTCAAACAAAAACAAATAAAATGAGATCCAATATCGCTGGAAATACTCTTTTCCGCCTCTTAGGAAGACAAGGACGACACCACCAAAGAATGTTTCTACGAGCTCTTCGACAAGACATACTCGTATAAGCAATGTCCGAAGTGCGAAAGGAGGACGTCTTTGGTAGGTTAGTTGGTAAACATAGCCTATACGACAGAACGTCAGACTTAGGCTTATTGACCTTGCGAAATATCACTATAACAAGCACGCGGTTTCCTCATATCAATATATTGTACACAAGGGGACAAGATCTCCGGATCATGAAACGCATGAAAATTGCTTATTGCACCGGCGACTTTCCCAAGCGCCGCAACAAAGAAAAACTACAATGAGAA